>CAXAMN010021607.1:521892-595583 GCA_963970005.1 Durusdinium trenchii | reverse complement strand
CGCCCGGCTGTCAGGCGTAAGCCTCATAAATCCGGGCGCCGGCCACGCGCACGTTCCCTTGCCGGAGGCCTTCGGTTGGTAACCGAAGGTTATATACGCTCGCCGCCCCTGCCGCCGACCCTTTTGTTGGACCTCCGGTATATCCGTGTCGACCCCCGCCCGAATCCGGTCGACAGATTTATATGTATCTTGCGGAGGATGTTCAAAAAATGTTCAAAAACATCGTGTTTTACAGTGTTTCGTGGCCTTCGGCGGAGACGACTTGCGCCTAACAGGGCGCCGGTGGTGTCGGTTATGCGTGCCGCGCGGACAGGCTTAATCGACATTTCCTTTGTGTTGGGCACAGAAGTTGCCTAACATATCCCTAACATAGGCCCAAGATAGCCAACATATCCCCAACATAGCCTCCAAGATGGCTCAACATAGGCCAACATGGGGCCAACATACGCCAACATAGGCCGAACATAGGCCCAACCTAGGCCAACATAGGCCTAACATAGGCCTTACATAGGCCGACCTAGGCGCAACATAGGCTCAACTTGGGCCCAAGATGTGCCCAACATAGACCACGTGGGCGCAACTTGGTGCAACCTAGGGCCAACATGCGCACCAGATAGCTTAACTTTGCTCAAGCTTAATCGACATTTCGTGCGCAATGCACACCCGGGCGGTCAGCCCCCTTCTTGCGAAGGATGCTGCCCGGCCCCCGTCGTAAACGAGGGTGGGAGAGCGATGCTCCCCCACAACCTGATAGCAGGGATAGGGAAAGAGACAGGGACAGCTACCGACAGATACCGCGACGGAGACAGAGGCAAAGGAGAGGGGAGAGAGAAAAACAGCGAGAGACGGAAAGAAAGTGAAAGACAGAGACACGAAAAAGAGAGAGAGAGAAAGAGAGATACCAGGACGAAGACAGAGACAGATACAGACAAAGAGAGGAAAGGGAGAGAGAGAATGAAAAAGACAAAGCAAGAGCGACAGAGAAGAGAAGGTGCCGTGCCCTACACACACCCTCTTTATGCGGCTTTTTTGGATCTCAAGGTTGGGTTCTCTGTCTCTCTCTTTCTCTTTTTTTGAGCCTTGGTGGGGTCTATACTGACCAAAGTTTGGCCATCTGGTGCGCATCTTAGCACTAGGTTGGGCCAAGTTGGGCCCATGTGGTGTATGTTGAGCACATCTTAAACCCATGTGGAAACTATGTTACACCTATGTTAGGCATATGTTCTCCTGGGTTGGGCCTATGTTGCCGTACGTTGGCGTACGTTGGCCCCATGTTGCAAACGGGGCGCCGGCCCTGCTAGGCCGGCGCCCGGCTGTCAGGCGTAAGCCTCTTAAATCCGGGCGCCGGCCACGCGCACGTTCCCTTGCCGGAGGCCTTCGGTTGGTAACCGAAGGTTATATACGCTCGCCGCCCCTGCCGCCGACCCTTTTGTTCGACCGCGGGGATACCCCCGCCCGACCCCCGACCAAATCCGCCCGACAGATTTATATGTATCTTGCGCTGGATGTTCGAGAAAGGTTCAAAAACATCGTTTTTTACAGTGTTTCGTGGCCTTCGGCGTCCACGACAGGGTGCCCGTGGTGTCAGTTATGCGTGCCGCGCGGACAGGCTTAATCGACATTTCGTGGGCGTTGGGCACAGAAGTTGCCTAACATATCCCCAACATAGGCCCAAGATAGCCAACATATGCCCAACATAGCCTCCAAGATGGCTCAACATAGGGCCAACATAGGCCAACATGGGGCCAACATAGGCCCAACCTAGGCCAACATAGGCGTAACATAGGCCGACCTAGGCCCAACATAGGCTCAACTTGGGCCCAAGATGTGCCCAACATAGACCGCATGGGCTCAACTTGGCCCAACCTACGGCCAAGATGCGCACCAGATAGCTCCACCAAGTCTCAAAGAGAGAGACAGGTGTGTGAGAGAGAGAGAGAGGGAGAGAGACAGAGAGACAAAGAGAGAGAGACAGGACCCAGCCCTGCGCATACCCAAACCCAAATAGGCCGGCGCCCGGCTGTCAGGCGTAAGCCTCATAAATCCGGGCGCCGGCCACGGGCCCGTGTCCTTGCCGGAGGCCTTCGGTTGGTAACCGAAGGTTATATACGCTCGCCGCCCCTGCCGCCGACCCTTTTGTTGGACCGCGGGGATACCTCCGCCCGACCTCCGCCCGAATCCGGTCGACAGATTTATATGTATCTTGCGCAGGATGTTCAAAAAATGTTCAAAAACATCAGTTTTTACAGTGTTTCGTGGCCTTCGGCGGACATGACTTGCGCCTAACAGGGCGCCGGTGGTGTCAGTTATGCGTGTCGCGCGGACAGGCTTAATCGACATTTCGTGGGCGTTGGGCACATAAGTTGCTTAACATATCCCCAACATAGGCCCAAGATAGCCAACATATCCCCAACATATGCCCAACATAGCCTCCAAGATGGCTCAACATAGGGCCAACATAGGCCAACATGGGGCCAACATACGCCAACATAGGCCCAACATAGGCCCAACCTAGGCCAACATAGGCCTAACATAGGCCCAACCTAGGCCCAACATAGGCTCAACTTGGGCCCAAGATGTGCCCAACATAGACCACATGGGCGCAACTTGGCCCAACCTAGGGCCAAGATGCGCACCAGATAGCTTAACTTTGCTCAATATAGGCCCCACCAAGTCTCAAAGAAAGAGAGAGAGAGAGAGACAGAGAGACAGAGAGAGACAGAGAGAGAGAGAGGACCCAGCCCTGCACATACCCATACCCAAACCCAAATAGGCCGGCGCCCGGCTGTCAGGCGTAAGCCTCATAAATATAACACCCGAATCCTTCGCAAACCACCTTGTTGTTGATTTGCACATGGTTGTGGAGCTTGCATTTTGAAGCTGGCATGTTGCAAGCCTCCATTTGTGTGTAAAACCTTGAATGAATCAAAATGATACAAGTATCAAGTACTAAGTACGCTTTAAAGTCTTTCGGGTTTTGTCAAATGCAAACAGCATCTCTGAGCCACCTGCAATTGCGCCTTCGAAGCCTCAGAACGAAAACATCTTTCCAGTCCTTCTTTCCTTGTGTCCGTTTCGCTGGGTCTACATTCCTTAATTACAACTCAATATGTCCTCGTTGCATCCATTGTATCGTTCCTGCTCTTGGACTCTATTTGGTTGAGAAGTTCAGCTCTCACTTAACATCAAGTCAGTACTACCCTCAAGATGTCTGTGTGTCTGTGTCATGAGTTGGAAGCTGGAAACACCAAGCAGAAAGAAGGCCCTAGAGTATCCTAGACTGAACAAAAATTGTCGAGTGACTCGAGTGCTTGGGTGCAGGCTGTGCGGCTCTCACAGGTGGGCGAGGGGCACGCGGCTGCGGTGTTTGATCCTGGAGCAGAACTGGAGCAGTGCTTGATCCCGTTTGCTTGCATGATTCAACTGGTGCCGCTGCCTCCGATACCTCAAACTCCAGGCTTATCGTCGGAGGCGACCTCAACTTAGTAAGTTTACCATGATTTACTATGTTCTTATGACATTATCAAACACATTCTGCTGATCTTCTCGATGCGGGCCACCAGAAGGCTAAATACAAACAGGGACGAAGGACGATGCTGAGAAACATGGTGACACCATTGACAGCACCTGAGAATGTTGGACTGATGCTTATTGTTCCTAGTGACTAGTAGCTTCTTGTTCCTAGCAGTAAGGCCAGGAGCCCCTAGTAGCGTCCTTGCTTGTAGTAGTACGGCCAGGAGCCCCTAGTAGCTTCTTGTTCCTGGTAGCACCTGAGAATGTTTGACTGGATCTTGATTCGTAAATCTCCCCCTCAAACAATTGAAGGATGTTCAGAGAATTCCACCAGAACACACCCAGGGAGTCTGGTAAAAGAACTGCCACTAAAAAAGGACACGAAAATACAATATCGAAAATATCAAAAGCATGTCCTTTTCCAACTTCCTTGCCAAATTCCTGCGTTGCTGAACGCGATGAAACCACATGAGTGCAAGGAAGTTATCAAAGGACATCACTTGCTCAGTGGCTCAGTGGTGATTCTATTTGCAACAGGTTGCCTTACCTTGATTCGAACTACTAACCACCAAAGAACTCATAGAAATCAAATCCATGGTGTTCGCGAACTACTCCTTGGAAAACTTGTTTTGCACAATGTCAACTAGGACCTAGGAATGCTGATTGAAGGGAGGAGTCTAAACATGTGTATATATGTCGTGGTGTTTCAGGAACAAAATGGCGGTGGTTCCCCACCAAACATAACAGTTGACAACACCCGTGACACAAACTTAAACGACGGTGGACCACAAACAAGAAGACAAATAATGACAGCGGCAAACACAACCACAAAGGAGATCACCCACCCTATCGTGACCTTTGCTCTGCTGTTGCAGGGCATCAGCCAGTGCCTGGCCAGTCCAATGAAACCCAATCCATCAAACAACACACAGGGGCGAGCACGAGCGCGCACACACACACACAACCACAACTAAGCACAACGTCCCGCCAGCTGCGTCCGGTCAGTGGCCAACATGACAACAAACTGCGAACAACAAGACACACGCACAATGGCAACACCACGCATAGCCACAACACATATATATATATATAAGTAATACTTGACAACACACCAAGAAAAACATGAGAGCAAACAACAAGCAATGACACACAATGACAACACCAAACGTAAACGCAACACATTGCCTCGCCCGTCATACTACAAAAGATACGAAAAGCCATTTGTTTGATGCTTATTGCGGTATTCCTTACAACTTTAAATTTGGCAATCAGGATGCAACATATATAAAAACTAGCAAAATACATTGAGGGCCAAAGTTGCCGCTCAAAGGGGAACCTTTGACCATGGGTCTTCTTGGTCCTTGACGTCTCAGTGTGAGTGGGACAGGAAACTTCCCTCTCGCCTAAACCCCTCAATGCTCCTTGATTCTTGAGCCCAAGCTAGTGTGACTAATTCAATCCGAGGGATTAACGCAGCTGGGCATAAAGGACTGTGCAACGAATCTCTGAGTCCGCAACTCATTGGATAGCTCGCTATCCGCTTTGCGTTCGCTCCGTCTGGCTTTAGCATGAGATGACAAGACAGGCTCCAAGCGGCTCGGCCACTCTGGCCACTTGGGCCTCAAGCCATTTCGACTCAGCGGTGAGAGCAGCGGTTGGAACGGGCGAACAGCCGTTTTGCCGTCACGCTCCATGGAGGCATGGCAAAGAGAGCTGCGGCGATGAAAGTGTTTGGCTCGTCTCATTTGCCTTGCTTGAAAGGCTTGCAAGACTGCATGTCTAATGAAGCTTGGATGCATCAATAACATGGATCTTTGGAGGGGTGAAACAAGAAACTGTGACAGCCGCGAAGCAGCTGCCCTGAGCCTCTCTGCCTCAGAAGGAATTTGTCTGAGCCAAGCAATTTCGACTTGAATTCGTCTAGACATGTCTAAACTAAAACTCCCAAACACAACAGGTAAACATTACAGTCTGAGATCACAGGACTTAGGGAGGCGGACATGTTTTGTGCTCTTTTCAGGCATCTGTGACTGCCGTGCCTCTACGAGCAGGTGCGAATATCGAAGCTGGCCACACTGGGTCGACATGCCATGTGGATAGGTGGGTACATGGAGAACATGTGACGGTATGCAACGCCTAGATATTCTTCAAGGACCCTTCTGCCTTCAACTATACACCAAGATGAATACTGTATACTCTCGTTCAAGAGGAGTGCAATTTCAGCTTCAGCCTGTGCATGTGTTCGTTCACAGGGCACTCTCTCACTTTCACTGCAAGTGCTAGTCCATGCCTTATTCCAGGTGGACAAGGTCAAGGTCAAGAAAGGGACAGCTCCTATGAATGCTTGATCCAAGGGCTGGACGACCCTTCAACTTCTTGGTAATGATTTCATCTGGCGTAATGACGTGCACCACACCACCCCAGCCTGTCAAGGCAAGACCACGTGCTACGTTGCTGACCAAGTCTAACAAAGACATACAAAGGCAAGATACAAAAGAGGAATGCCTGCCAGGCAGTCACGATCCACACCAGATAGTAGACACCTTGACAAGAGAAGAGATCTGATATAAAAGTATACAAGGTTTCTGTTCCGGATCAGAACGTATTTGGCATAGAGGTTGTGTATCAAGTCGGCCGGTCCCGGCTCGTCCTGTATAACACGTCAGCTCGATATTGCTTGCCAGCTCTTCCCCGTTGGGCTGTTGGGCGCACTGGGAAAGGGTCTCAAAGAGCTCATCCTTGTTCATACCTTCAACAATAGCACCACAATGCACAAATATATATATACAGCTATAGCCTTTTTAGAGAGCTGATGAGCTTCTGATTGAAGGCAATAAAACGGAGTGAGCTGTTGGGTCTCCCCACCAGGCCGCCAGAAGGACTCGCAAACGCCAAAGAGCTGCTCAGAAGTGGTGCCAGAGACAACAAAGTCCTTGACAGAAACAGAAAATCCGTTTGCAGGTACTCGTTATGGGCTTTGATTTTGCTTTTATGGTAAGACTCTATGTGGGCTGTGCAAGCTGAATCAACTTCATTCTGTATATCAAGATGTCTGGAGAACATTAGAATGCCTCGTCTCACACAGCCATGGTACAACACAAAAACATGGCGTGCACGCAAACAGGTGTGTGTGTGTGCTTCATACGCTCCTCCGCAGTAGAAAGACATCCAATGAAGTCGAAGGCGCACACGAACCTTTGACATCACCAATCGTGCAAGAACCTTTTCCAACTGCTGATGCAAGAGGCCATGGCGGCTTGTGGTTGTCGTCCAGGCCGGCGACGACCGGCTCTGTGAACCACGGTCCGAACCGCTTCTCGTACCTTTCACAACATACTATATAGTAACTGCTCTGATCTCGCGACACCAAATGGTTCCCATCAAAGGACCTTGTGCATCTCTGTGACTCTGTGTCCTTGTCAATCAACAATACAAGCTGGACGGAGCACAGCATGGAAGAGATCATATTGCCAATCATGCGAGGCTGCATCTTTCGCTCCTGCACCACTTTCGTGTTGCATTGCCAAATCAACACTTATCACAAAAGAATTCATAAGGTGCACCCGTTAATATTTGAGTCCGCAGCCTCGCGAAGAGTGAAGAGCTTCATCCGGAAGTTCAAGAGCTGGCTAAGCGTCTGAACCTTGAGAAGTAACTTCAGAGTGAGAAACGTCCAAGTATGTGATCCTTTTACAGTCTGGAGTATTGACTCTATTGACACAGTGCGGAAGTTGTCTAATGGGGGATCAACAGTGAAATGCTGCGTACGAGAAACAGCGGAAGGAGTAAGTTGTATAAATATTAACAGTTAACAATGATGGTCATAGAAGCAGCAGAAGCACAAGAGCAGCCCCGAGACACAGCAGTTGAACACCGATTTAAAAGAACCGCCCGCACTGGAGGTGCTGAGGGGGGGTGTATAAGTTCTGGTGCGAACACTGAGTTCCTGTAGCTCTAACTTTGGGGGGGGCGTCATGAGGTGTGTCTGGAGGGGAAGTGGTGGGAGAGAACATGCAAAAACACTGTGAAAATTACGCAAGGCTTTGCAACATTTTATGTGGAAGTGGTGCGCCATATGATCTAGGACAGGACATGAAGTGGTACGTTTTTGTTGCTTTCATGGACGTGGTGATGATAATACCACAATGAGACACACAGTAAAAGATAGATTGAGTGTACATAACTATACGATAATAAGCATGATCGACATAGGACTTGGAGATCAACGCTTCCAACAACTATACAACTTACTGTACATGATCAAGATAAGACCTAGAGATGAACGGTACCATGCAGTGGATGAATGAAAGAAGCAGCATATGGGAGAAAGCACTGTACGTAAGCATTGTTAAGGTACAATTTCAAGCGGGTGGAACAAAGAGTGATTAAATTTAGGAACGATTCGTGCGGTCGACTGGAGCCTTCCCTTCCACCGTGAACTGAACATGTGAACACTCCAGCAGTCCAATCGCACACTTTTTGGACTGCTCAAGGCATGGGGGTGAGCAATATCTGGTCTTACATCTAGATGCCTGCACAACTGTCTGAGCTCGACCCGCCTGTCTCAAGTGAGCGCATCACCAACAGGAAGCGAGGGTTCAAAATAGCGAGCACAAGCAAAGCAACAAGTTGACACTCCAGGAGAGCGGTTATGACCAAGTGCGTGAACATGCGCCCACACCTGCAGCTCAATCATGTTACAGGGTGGGCGGGTTTGGGGCAAAAGTGAACTGGGTCACCAGTGCCAGTCTCTTGAGACCAAAATGGCACCAGGATCAAAAAGGTGAAGAACATCACAGTGGAACAAATCTTCTAAAGTTACTCTGTTCAAATAGCTGAACCAACAAACTTTACAACATACATGATCGACATAAGACCTAGAGATGAACAGCACTATGCAGTGGATGGCAGGGGTGTTCAATGTTTCCTTGTGCTGTCTCTCAGAGCAAATGGTCTGGGCAGTTATCGTCGCGAAGCGACCGGAATAGATTTACTCCATGAATGCTGCTGCCCTTTGCTCGAGGTAGTAAGGCCAGGAGCTCCAGGGTAGCGTCCTTGCTCCTAGTAGCGATGCCAGGAGCCCCTAGTAGCTTCTACCCATGTAACTATATAACTGTATATATATATATTATGTAACTGTAAATATGTAACTACGGAATGACACCACAGGGACCAGAGTCAAAGATCGGCACCCAAACCCTACGAGCGAGTGCAAACCCGGAGGGATGTGTAAAGTATGTACATGAGCCTGAGAATCTGCATATTTTGGCTTCTACCCATGCTGCCAGAAGAGAAAAGGAGCATGTCGCTGAGGCAACCACATCTGTGGCCAACCCGGCCAGCCCCACAAAGCATTGATCTGTCCTGACAGATCGCTCGCATGCTTCGTCTACAATCTGAGCCAAATCCACTGCGTCTCAGAATCTGACACCTGGAAAGTCTTCTGCCTGCAACAGTCGAGACACTATGGGTCAAATATGGTCAAAAGACGACTTCAGATCTGATTCTGTTCTGAAAAGGTGCACGAAGGAAAAACAAACCACCCTGAGACGTTCACCTATTACAGCTGACTGTCTGCAGCTGCCGAATCTCAGCCACAACACGAGTGAAAACAGCTGGAAAGACACAGAAACATTTTCAATGATTCAGGTTGGATTTCGGCGGATGCTCGAGCATCCGTTACACCTAAGAACCGCACTCCATGGCGCGTATCTGCCGCGATGCCCACCTTGAATAGAAGGCAAAGGTTCAAAAATGTTGGGCTTGCACTTGCACCTAATGAACATCTTACCATCTCTCTGTTTCTCATCCCCACTGTATCAGGGCACTCAAACCATCGGAAGAGAAATTGCATCACTGTAGATAGATTCTCAAAGATTCTCGCAGCAGCGTCAGCTCAGTTCCCGGCACAATTCTCACCTGTCATGGCCACAATGGCAGAGCCTCACGATTCATGATGCGTCAGTGTCAGCTATTTGATTTCTATGAAATTTGTTCGCACAAATGGAGAGGTTGTGCACTGAGGCTTTGGCCATTGTATTCCATTAGGCCGCTCATGGTTTCCAGTAGACCTGAAGCTTCGCAAACGGCTGCGTCCTATCTGAGCAATCGCGCGAATGAGGGCCTCGGACTTCTCACAGTGGGCAGTACTACTTGTCCAGCTGTGAGCCCAGCATATCACAAAAAGCAAAGTCCAAAACCATGTCTGCCTCTTAGTGTGAGTTCACGCGTTTCTTTGAAGTTTGACATCAACTGCTACAGCAAAAATCTGTGTTTGCACAGCTTGAGCTCTACATGCAACTTTTGCAACCAGGCACCACTTTCCATGCACCCACAAGATCCGGGAGCCAGGTCAGCTGGGTCAGCCAGGTGTGCCAAGAGTCAAACTATATAACATTTTTTGTGCAAACTTTGCAAACTGAGTCTTAGTATGTTGTTACAATATCTTACACACGTAGCATGAAAGCGAGTGCTAACATGAAGGCATTCCAGGCTAGCCGGCGAATCAGCGACTCATTGCACTGGCAACACAATTCTTCAGCGCTTTATTCCTGCAATCACCAATCACTTTATTCTGTGAAAGGCAAAGAGCAAATCGCAGAAATTGAATTTTACTTGTTGCAATATCATCTCAAAATTCTCATGGCATAGGCCCTGCGGTCGCCTTCTCTCAATGTCATCAAGACGATTAATCATGAGGGTTTGGGCCGTTCTTGAGGCCCGGAGATCCTGCAAGATTTGCAAAATTGTCTTTGTAGCAAAATGATTTGAAATCACTTGGAACTGTAATGGCTCGGACAACGTCGGACAGCAATAACGTCTCTCGTCCTGCTGGACAACGTCCCGCTGCTTTGTCTCAGCAGCGAGCTCCTCAGGAGTCACGAGAGTTGCCAGTCAGCACATTGCACGAGAATCACCAAAATCATTCCAAAACTGTCTGGAGCATGTTGCAACCCACTTTTGAAAGGTCCTTGCGCGTAGCCTGTAAAGCTTGCTTCAGTCCCTCCAAAGCCTCGCATTCCGTCTCATAGGCCACTGTGGCCTGCAGACTCAGCATATGAGGCTTGGAGCGAGTCCATAGAAGGTCGAAGCAACTTGCTGCCGCAGGCACCTCATCTACAATCTACAAGATCCTACTGTGCAGTCATGTCAATGTGTATTTCGAATCTTGCTCTTGTCAGTTGCAAGCAGCCACAGGTTTGACCTGGACCTGCCTAGTGCTGCAGTGCTCATTACTGCACTTAAAGACTTAAAGCTTATTTCCCCTGAAATCAAGGAACCATTTCATTCAAGAAAGCTTCTGCCCCCCCTGTACTGGGGGACTTCCTTGAAGAACCTCAACTCTACCTAACTCCACTGCATCCCTGCAGGACCTTGCGGGTGGCTATTCAAAGTAGCTACTCATTCATCTTATCAAAGCTTGCTATTCCAATATCTGCCACCTCCTCACCACATCTGACTAAACTTACTACCTTCATCATGGCCGATTTATTACATATATTATATACAATGTATAAAGACATATTCATGGCACTTCATGTCCCCCATGGTCCCCTCTAAGACTCTAAGCCGTTCGGTGTTCGCCGATTTGCCTCTTGCAAATGCGACCTCAACGCATCGATGTCTTGACGCAAGCGCTCATTCTCAGCTCCCAAGCCTTGTTTGGACCAAGAGTCTTTGACAAAGAAAACAACACAAAATCAACTAAAAACAAAGTCTCGTAAAACAAAAACGTGGTTTCTCAAGATGCTCGGACGTCAACAGTCCATGAATAAACGATTTTCTGTTGTTTTTTTTTGGATTGTTTTGAAATAAGCGTTTGCTTTGTACACGTTTAAACTATCAAGCTATAGTCACATCTCTTTTGGGGTTGTGAAACAGCTGCAAACGCCCATCATTCCACAACACACAACTTTGGGCTTGCCTGAAAGCTCCGCGGTTGCAACCCGATTGCCTGTCAAATGTCAACAGCCCATGACAGGTAATTAATTATATACATATAGCGGAAAACAAAACACTGTTGCCAAGTCTTGGCAACTGAAGCTGAGTGGCTGTTGTTGAGCGTCTGCAACTTCTTCTCCTGTCACAACAGCTGAATTCGGTCAGGATATGTAGAAGGCTTTGACTTTGAACATTATACTGAATGAGAAGTTTGCCAACTTGATCTTTATTGCAACATAAGTCTGAGCATCACCAGTCCATATCCATGGTCTGCACAATCACGCTATCATCTTCTTTCTTCTTCTTTTGCAGCTTTGTGTCATACCTGGGTTCTGAGTGCGAGATGTATAACACGACTCTTCATAATATGGCTGGTGGGAATGGAAGGAGTTTAAGGTCACTTCAGAACAAAGTGATTACGAATGCCGGTGCCAAGCGACTGCAATTTTGCTCGCTTTAGGTCCGCCAGCTGTTTGGATAGGGCAGACTTCTCTCTCATCTTTGCGTCCAAGTCCTAGAGCTCTTGGCTGAAGTTGTAACTCTACACATGTCTTTTCCCCAGACGTGGGTGCTAGGGTCCAGGGAGTCCAGGGCAATGAAGTGTCAGTAGAGGTTGCCAATTGGTGACTGATGTTTTTTTTTGCTACTAGGGGCAAGGACGCTACTAGGGGCTCCTGGCCGTACTACTACTGTAGTAACAAGAAGCTACTAGTAATTGCATACTATGCTCCCTCTGTGCACTGCCGCTATGATTCCCTCGGGTCTCCTCAGTGCAAAGCTGGCTCATGGCAACAATGCTCTTGTGATCCAGGCCGGAGACGGACATTGGACGCTGAGCGCGGATCGAGCCAGGCTCATCAACTCAAGAACACTTAGGATATTCAAAAAGAAGCAGCGAATGCTTGGTAGAAAACTAGACACAAACGATAATCAGTATATGTATATATATATAAATATTAAGCATATATAATCATATATATAAGCTGTAATGTCACAGAAGATCACAGTTGTAACATAGCGTGCATGGTGCACCTGGGGTGAGGTGCCAGGTGCTCCTCGAGATGAGACTGAGGTCCTTGAAGAGAGCGCCTCCAGATGTACATAGAGTGCACAGTGCACTGAGTTTTGCCAAAAGCAACTGAAGTTGAGCTGCTGGGCTGGACCATTCAGGTAGTTACTTGGGGCTTGGCCCTTACGAGTAGGCCTTGCTACACCTTGACATGCTTGTACCATCCCTGGGTTCTACACTCAAAGAACACACTTGTTCGAGCTCTCATAGCTTCGCGCCGCTGGGTAGGCTTTCTTTGTCCTGCTCTCTGCCTGAAGGCAATGCACTCGTGTTCTCATGTTCTGAATTGACGGTGATTGGCACCACAGTGAACATGCAGAAGATGTGAAAGTAAAACAGGTCAGGCTTGCATGCCCAGCAGTGGGATAGGCCATGAACACCTGACTCTCAAAATAGTGCGGAATTGAGTGAGTCCTGAACCTGCGGAGGGAGTGTGTTTGAGAAAGGGCCTCGTTCAAGAAACCGCTTTGCAGATTCTGCGGAGTGGTGTTAGTCACCCTGCTACGCTCAGTGTTGTTTGCTTGGATTGTCATGGGAAGGCTTTGAATATGCTTGCTTGTCACCAGAAACATGATCTGTATTGCTAGCTTGCATACATGTACCACATGCATTCTTCCGCTTTGCTTTTCATGCAAGTCGTACAAGGGTTGCTGGTGATTTCAATGCAAAAACACATGACAGTTAAGTCCACAAGAACACGAGATGATTACTGATAGAATCCGTTGGAATCCAACCATTTGTGATTCAGAGCCAGCAATTCTATGCTTTTGGTTTCGAAAATATGACAAGCATTCAATTACATTGCAGTTTGTTGCAACTTTGAAGCACTAAAGAACAATTCTTAGCGCTTTGACTTTTCTCCAGCTGTCGCACACGGCCACTGCCGGTGATTGTGTCTTCGACATCAATTCAGGGCAAATTCTGACTCATATCCTCATATCCACATAACATACCTGGCAATTTGTCTATATAGTCCAGGTCTTTTGTGACCCTATTATGTCTCATTCGAGCAGGTGTGGGCTTTCTTGAACTCGAGCCTTAGAAGTGGAGACCAAAAATGTCGAGGTGGGTGCGATAATCTCTGAGCCTCGTGCATTGGCAATGTGCTGGATACTCGTGTGCAAATCCTCTATCAAACTCTCAAGGCCTTCCACACAGTGAAGTGACATGCAGTAGAGTTTGGGCGTCTGAAAATGAAAGATGGTGGGTCTTTCATGTTGCTGGCACAAGTCATATGAGTCATAAGTCCTAAGTATGTACAGTATGTGTATATATATATATGTACTCATACAGTATACAATAATCTCAAGAACATGTCACTGAAGATTCTGTCGCCCTCGCATTGTGACCTGCTGCCAATGTCTGAAACTCCTAAGGTGACAAACTGGTCGACAGTACATACAGTACATCAAGAGTTGAAAATGAGTTAAGCTGAATTTGGGTGAGACTATGCAGTTTTAGTAGAGGCAGGTTTCATCCGGCCTTGAAGACGACTGTCCATGCCCTGGCGGCAGTTTAAAATCTGAAGGTTGTGATTCTGGTGTAAACACGCAGCCATCAAACATCGGACGGCATTGAAACAGTTATATAGCTATGTTGCCTGAACAGGTCAAAGACTATGATTCTAAATTCTATCTGCCATTATGATTCGATTCTGTGTCTGTATCCTGTGGAGTTGGCACCTTTGCAACTACATTGGAGGCTCAGGCCCAGGGGATCAAGGACACGGGAAAGCAAGTCAGCTCTACTCAGGTCACGATCCGAGAACGATGCGTTCGCTGCCATAGGCTATAAAGTTGTCAAATTTGCTGAAGAACAATCGACAAAACAATTGTATAAAGCATAAACGTGTTGTGTATTGCTTTGCAAGATGTCAAGCGGGTTCGCAAGCTTGGCTTTACTTCCAAGAACGAAGGAAATGCACAACATGCAAGGGAAGAATGCACATTTGAAAAGACACCACACATGAAAACAAGGCATAAAAAGGCTAAGTTTGCCCGACATTCCTTGGTAATTATCTAAAACCTAGCTACCTCTGTGGTCGATGTGAGGAAAACAGATGTTCTACGAGAAAAGATATGAAAAGAGTGTCAAAGTGATCGGACAAAGTTTGGACAGAAATCTGACAATGCCGTGTCCTGCCGACAAACTACCATGCGACAGTGCGATGTGCATGAAGAGAATGGATCTTCACTGTCTTTACGTCTAAAATTTGAGCATTACTAGACACTATACAATATGACTGAAGAGAGATGGAACCTTTGGAATCGAACAAATGATGAAGTGTCGACAAAATACATCAAAATACAGTAGCGCCTGGACCTTCTGGTTGAGGACTTGATTCTGCTCAGATATGTGTCTTGAGATCCTGAGGCGCACAGGCTGTGTCAATCATTCCATGGTTCTGCCTCTTTTTTTGTCTCTGTGGCAGGATATTCTACCATATCACATTCTGAGTATCTTGACACTTGAACTGGTGGGGAGCATCAGGCATTGTTGCCAATCATCAGTTCTCAGACCCCGGCGAATTGATCTCCTCGCTGTTCATGAGTAAAATGTATATAAGTACAAAGCAAAAAAAGCTGTACTTATTGCAGGAACATCTTTTGCGTTTGCCGAGCAGCCGTTGTCACTTGCTTGAAGAGGTTCTTGTTGTCCTGTAATTGGACACGTTCTTTTTATGATTCTTTATGCTTGAAATACAGCTTCCATGATTTGCACTTCTACAAACATATTGCAAAACAATCTTAGATAATCATAGTCGTGACGGACACATCATACAGTTGTGTTGGGCAATGGCAGCCATACATGACCAACCATCAAATAATTATATACTTTTGTGAAAAAAGCGAAAAAAAAAAAAAAAACAAGCGCAAATGAAAATGCAAAAGCATCGCAATTTGCTTTGTTTTTGCATGTGTTGTTTTTTTTCCTGGTACTACTTCTGCACTTATGAGAACTTTTACCCGTGAGCAATATTTGATGTACGCTCCTAGGGAAAAAGCGAAGAAAAAAAACACGAAACAAAAGCGAAACAAAAAACAAGCGAAAAATAAAGCGGACAAAACAATGTGAAAAAAGAAAAAAAGGCGACAAACACGCACAGCTACATGTTGTTGCTTTTTTGTTTGCTTTACCTTTTGCTTTGTTTTGCTTTATCTAATTATTTTGGCTTCTTGTATCTATGGCTGGCGCGCCCGACTCAATCATACAGCGACGACATGCACGCAGAGTATCGAAGGTGCAGTCCCGCTTGAGGCGAGAGATCTTGCCGTCCATACTATCTGTTGCATCTCTGTCAGCCTTAAGCTGAAAGCAGCGAACAAAATACACGCTTTGGTGATACGCCCACTCTTCAGACAAGCAGCTGCTCTGACCATATCATCCAAACACTGCAAACACGGCAAAAACTACACTACACACAGCATTCCCAAGTCACAGGCGGCAATCAGGTTGGCTTGATCAAAGCTTTCCTGGATGGAGGACAAATACATTGCAAGTGGATTCTCAAAAAGATCGCACACCAAGCTGTCCTTGTAGCACATCCACAAGTAGTATTCGGCCTTGCCAAGCATGACGAATTAAGAAGGTAGGTATCTAAAGGTGCAAATGTCCTCGACTGCGCAACCCACAAGAGCAGTCCTCTTTGGACTTGATCCACGGGCGTTGGACCTGAGTCCCATGTTCAATGAACCTCCGTTCTGTTGCATCTTCTTCATTGTGTTCATGACGCTACCAACGTTCATACAACGTGTCACAAGATTAATTGTCGGAATACACCGCAAGAGCTTCAAGATCTTCAAACAAAAAACAACTCACAAGTTTGAGTTATATAACTTCTCTTTAAGGACAACTGGAAAGGTGCCAGTGCCAGGTCTTTTTCACGAGAAGGAGAAAACCCAAGTTTGAGAGTGAGCTTCTCTCGCACTCAGTCTGAAACAGCCTTTGTGCCAGTGCAAAAGATGTTTTACAAAGAAAGAGCCGGCTGAAAGACCCAAATAACAGCACTCACGACTCACAACTCCTTGAGCACTAGAATAGCAAGTCAAGGACACCAAACACTTACACTTCACTTCACCAGGAAGGATGAGTTTCCAATCCCTATCTCGCGCAAACAACGAACATTTGTCGGTCTAAATGGCATGCAAGATAAAACCAAGGAATCACAATACATAGTGTGTACATGCATAATGTAAGCGTGTAACATCATGTATAACTGCAACACAGGACCAGTTCAGGACACCTACCTCAATTACTCATTGTATTGCTCCATACGAACTGGAGAACCTCCTGGTGCCCGGCAAGGATAGCATCACCCAGCATTGCTGACCCCCACAGCAATGCCGTAGGTATCAAAACATTGATGGTTTCTTCCTGACAACATTGAAACATATAGATGAACGAAAAACATATGTCTGATCTTGCCTATCGAGCTTGCTGATCCACTAAGAAGTGTACTCGAAGCAGCAACAGCCAGGCTGCAATAGACGCGAGCTGCAGAAACACGTAGGTTCTAATGCGATGTGGCCTCAGGATGAAAATGACTGACATTTCGTGTCGCCTCTCTAATGCGTGTTTAGATGATCCCGCGAAAGAAAACAAATGAGTAGAACTGTTGACGGAAGAAATCCTGCACCTGCCTTTGATCGCTTTTGCGAGGATCGTATCATATATCCTATACACTCGCGTTCTCTCTTTATTGTTCCATCCGGCATCGAAACCAGCAAAGTGCTGGGCTGCTGGTCTGTGAGGTGTGGATGAGTTATGCGTCAAAGCGGTGCAAAATGTCTTCCATCAACCCAAGGACTGTTCCTGGTTTAAACTGGGGCAAGTGCACTCGCCATTTCAAGCATCGTGGTGGCCAGGATGGTCTGTCAAAAAGCACTCTTTTGGAAGTCTGACTGTTACATAATACTGTTGCTACATGTTGTTACTATTGTTCGGCCTTAAAAGGCAGTGAAGGCAAATCCCAGCCCTTTCCTGAGCATGTGCTCTGCTTGTTAGAGCTGCTATCTTGTCAGAACAGCACTCCGCCTGTAGAAAGGATGTGAAAGCCTGCAAAGGAGAAATGATCGTTTTTTTAGGCCGCTCCACAGTGAATTGCAAAAAGCGGCTCCTATATTTGACCCGGTGTGACACAAACAAAGTTGAAGGTGCTTCTATCCTGCCTTCTCCTGGGCACTATCATATGCCTGGCTGATGGCACGCATCTGCTGCATGTTTCCGCGTTCTTGCCCTCCGAACCCCACCACGCCCATTCTTCAAGTAAACCGTTCTTTCGGAAAACTGTGTCGGTCACAAATCGAACTGGTTGGAGCCCGTTTGCTTCAGCCAAATATATACATAGTTATGTTTATCTCTTTTTGGGGGGTAGGCCGCTAGAGAGGTAGGTAGCTAGTAGAAGCTAGGTAGCAACTACCTACAAGTAGCTACTACCTACTGGACGCAGGATAGCTCACGCTTCTTCAAGGAAGCTCCCCCCCGCCGCCCTAAAGGCACTCTTCATTTGGTTCCTAGATGTTCAGGAAAATAGGACACCATAGGACACCATTCAGATCTTCATAGGACACCATTGGGAAGGCGGTGGATCGAATGCACGAGTCCGATTAGCGTGGCAGGTGGGATGGGCAACGGTCAACTGTCAGGACCAATTCAAGTTTACAGCCATAAAAGGCTTCTGGGTGTGAGAACTGACCGCGCAGTCCTTCGTACAAGGAGTCGGGTTGTATTACATCATATTACATCAGTGGGTGTAAAGGTAGCATCACTCCATGGCCACGCGTAGTTCTCAGCGTCTAGAATTCTAGGGGAAAGGGTGAAAGGGTTGATATCTCTCTTAACATCAAGAAGCGCAACTTTTGTCTGGCCAGTGTATTGCAGGTGGCAAAGGTGGGGGATAAGTTAGGACCCATGGCTGAGTCACCACAGTGGAATGACAAGTCCGATCCTTTGCGCCTCCCCATGCACTGCAATGAACAAATTGAGGACACAAACCTCAGAAGTTGCAGACTTCTGATCCTAAATATTCGCCATTAATTATTCAATGTTGTGGTGCCAATACAGCAGAACATGCAGTTGATCAAAAAATAATGCCAATCGGAATAATAAGTCATTGTTTCCTCAAAAAACAACTCCCTCTTTCGCTACACGTTGACATGGTGGAGCCAAGAGTTTCACCAGCCATGGGAGCGACCAGGCCACAGGTCAAAGAGGCTATTCCGAAGTCCACACAGTGGTCCACACACACAACGTGTGAACACAAAGAATTCACAACAATGTATATAAATAAATACTTAGTTAATATACAATTGTATAACAATTATTTATGGTATCACCGGACAAACACCTGATCTGGGAACGGCTTCGAATGCCGGAGTTTGCATCGAACAAGCATCTATTGCATAGCACACAAAGTGGAGCAAAACTAAGCCTCCAAACGCAGAAAACCACCATGGCCACAAAAACAAATAAGGCCGTTAGAATGTCTTCGTCCTTCCCCGGAGCAAGACGAGTGAAAACACATATGTTCAAGCCATTCCTTCGTTGTTGAACACTGTGCAGAAGTTTCTTCTCATGCCGTGGTTGTGCTCTGAATTCTCCTGAGCGCCACCCAATGAAAGGGTTGCGTCAATCCCATCCCCATCTCCTGAGCACACAGACATGCACAACACTCGGGTAGGTAAGTGCTGCAAATGCCACAAAGCCGCCCAGGAGGAGTAGCTTGAGAGCTCCCATCACCTACACTGCAATATTGCAGGCAAACAAAATGCCGGCCAGAACAAGACAATCTGTTGCGTCTGGACGAGCATGATGTTCATTTGACTGACTGAACAGCATGCTTTGTTATATTTTGTTACTATGGTGTCCAACATGTTGACATTTACAGGAATAGAACTGTGCTTAGTACAAAAAGCTCAAACTCTAAAGTTTTGTCCAAGATGCAACTGACTTATGATGAGGTGTCTCGCTCCTGGGCTTTCCCGTATGGGGACCAAGCTAGCTGGCACAAAATACCAAGCCCATGCAATTGGGAACTGCATCTAAGGCTCCCAAGTTCAAGTGCCATAGCACCATTCATGAAGCCAAATAGGACACACAACGTGACAAACATGATCCTGCAGAAAGTTCATCTTACAAACATGAAGCGTCCCAAATCAGTGCAGCACCGGAATCTGAACTTAGACAAAGACAGTCGTAGAATGCAATTGAAAATTGTATACAGACCAAACGTACATACTCTGCAGGTTGGGCACCCACCAATGTGTGCCGACACAGATGCTTGCATGATGGGCAAAATCTTCTGACCAACCTTGAGATTGTGTGCTGTCTGCAAGTACAATGCTGAAACGACAAAGCATCTGCAGGAAGAAATGCTTTCAACATCGAGGGTTGCACCAACCCAAAGGCTCTGCAGCCTCAAATCCAAAAGATGGTTTTCCCACGCAATCTCGTTTCACCGGTGATTCCAGGCGCTTTCAGTGGGTAGTGTTTTTGTCCAAGTGTGTCTCTGTTTATATAGTGTTCAAAATCGGCTAAAGGGCCAACTGGCATGTTGTCGTTGGCATCATGGTTAGCTGATATACTGTAGTAAATTGCCAACCAATACCAACCGTGTCCTTGTCATATTGTTCCAAGCTGCTCCAAGTGAGCTGAATCCATCGAGCCAGCACAACTATGGATAACCAAATTGGCATTTCCTGCGTAATCCATGTCAATGCGCAGTTGGAAACGGCCAAACCAAGTTTGACAGAAGCAAGAAACACATCAGAGATCATCCTGCAACCCACTGTGATCATTGTAAGTCAAACAGACCAGTGCCTCACTGCAAAACATCCACACTTATGGGATCGTGAGCTTCCGTAAGGTTTATATAGCTGCAAACTAGTGAGGAAGCGCATTCGACAAGCAAGCTTTGAATGTTTCAGTTTACTGGAAGGCTTCAGCAGCAATCTGGCTGCAGAAAGAAAGATTGCATCAAACCAATGTGCTTGTGCTGCCTGGAACAAACACACCCTTTGAGGCAATGATCTGGGATAATCTGGGGCCATGGCTATAAGCAAACCAATTGATGTCCAGTTGTAGTAGTTCCTGAAACATGTCTGGGTCAGGAGCAAGTCTACGGGGTCCAGCCACAGCATACAAAGCAGCAACCGTTCGGAAACTAAACACAGGGAACACTCCAAAAAAGAGATTGCAGCTTTACTTAATTAAGTTTAAAAAAAAAAAAAAAAAAAACATTCAAATACCATATTGCATACATTCTAGTTGCCACAGAAAATGTGAGGATTTGCTTGAGAGGTGTTCGTTCCACTTCGAGATACTTGCGGGGTGCTCCCTGAAACAGAAGCATGCAATGCAATGAAAGTATTGCCAATTGCGGCTGGGTGTCTCGGGATTTAGAATATACCGCCACCACCTTCACAAGGTTCACAAGTGTGCGAAGATTTTCAGATGCACTGATGCACTGCTCCAAAGACATCTCAACATGCTGATCCCACCCCTGCTGTAGGTAGCAGAAAAAACCACACATCTCCCAGAACTCATAGAAGAGTTCCTTACAAGGGTAAAAATCCATGCAAACTGCAGCAGTTTAAGAATCAATAAACATGATCTAATTGCGCTACGTCGCCAAGCGACTAAAACTGCCAGCACCGCCAATAGGCTCCAACGAACCCGAGAGCCCCTGCGCATAAGATGTTTCTCAGTCTGAAGGAAGTCTCAAAATGCAGTGCAAGTCCCTGATAAGTCTCGCACCACAAAGTCTCGGGGGGGGGATGCCACCTGAGAAAACTCAAGAATGCAGCAAAGAATGCTCCTCAACACATAGATGTGTAACAGAGTTAAACTGGAAGGTAATCAATTATGGTGCCTTCAATAAGAGTCCCCCTCCAAAGGGGTCTATATTTAAGGCATCGGACCTCAGCTACAAGACTTCCGATAATGATCACCTGGTAAAACACGTACGTCAAGTAGTAGTACCTCGAAAGAACGCCAAGATGGTGGTTTTCAATCATGTGTGTCCCGTCAGTTCGAAGCACGACTGGTGATTCGTGCCTGGCAACATGATCCCATGCGAAGAGAATGATTGCCTCAAGCGGAAAGCAATTTATAGTAATATATATATATATACAAAACGCCAACATCGGCAGCATGTGCCTGTCCAGTTGGCTTCCTCAAGACGTTGTGGTTGACAGTGAACCTTGGCAAGACCGAAAGAGTCCACAAGCACGACCTATAGGGTGTTATGCTGGGTTTTCTGCATCGGGACCATCTTATACCGTCTATTCCTCTACCATCCGCACGCGATCACCCATGCATTTTTTTGATCCTTGGAGTTCAGGGAGCTACCAAAACAGGCGGTAAAACCTTATGGACGTTCACAAGAAGCTACTCTGAGTTGTTTCAGTAGGTCTGGGGTGAATGGGAAAGGTTGGTTTTCTTGCGAGTTCGTCAGGCTGTTGCAACCTGTCAAGTGAAATGCAATTGTTGAAGCGGCAACTTTGTCTCCTATTCACCACTTGATCATCATGAATGTCAAACTCCGGTGCTGCACTAACCCTGATATCCCTTACACGATTGGAATTGAGGGCTGCAATCTCAAAGGGTGCCAACCCCCCGATCCCATGGGGACAGGGTGGCTCCCAACTGCGTCGGAATTGGTTCCGATTGAACAATCGCATGCTGAACATGAAAAACCACTCACTCCCCCAAAACTCCTCCACAACCTCCCATCCTTGAGAACCTGCTCCGCAACCTGCGCCAGAACCTCTTCCAGAAAGAATTCCTCCAGATCCTCCTCCGGAACCTCCTCCACAGCCTCCTCCGGAACATGCTCTAGAACCTCCTCCGGAACGTGCCCTGGAACGTGCTCCAGAACCTCCTGCAGAGCTGCTCCGGAACCCCCTCCGCAACCTCCCCCCGGAACCTGCTTTGGAACCGAAGTCTATACTATGGCTGAAGACCCTCTTCGCTGTTGGTGGAAAATATTCAAAAGACAATCAAACAAGACTCCTCAGTATCTTGCAGAACAAAGACATGCTTGAAGGGTTGCGAAATCAAACGGCTGCCTTTTCCATATACACCCGGCTCCCAGAACCGGGTATACCTTGTTTTCATGCAAGTAGCGCAAGGATGTCCATAACATCGGGATTGATGATGCCAGGCAGCTTCAACTGCAAGTAACAAAAGTTCAGCGACGGCCTCAACTATTGTCTGGCCAAGCTAAACCAGCCTGTCTCACCTTGACTGGCACAAGTTCTGTGCTTTCGGATCTGGTGGCCTGCAAGAAGAGTGAATCTCAATCTGAAGCGAGCTGTCTTGGCAAAAAATGGTATGACTGCACTTTGTTCTGCTCGCAAGGGAAAACACGAGGAAAATTGCTAAGCATGGCGAAGCGACCTCCTGCTTGAGATATTCGGTCCTAGCAAACAAACAATGTGATACAATGTGTACACAAAATAGGTCAACCAGCCAGCTGCACGCACGGACCGTTGACGCGGATAAGTTTCTCTCACTGGGGCCTCGCAGGGCAAAAAGGCCGGTCAAACAAGCGGTGACTGAAAGGGAAGTCCTCTGATACGAATTGGATTCAAGTCAGGCGTTCACAAACGCATGCAGAAGACAAAATGATGGAATCTGAACTAATCTTGCATAAATGGAGGCAGTCCTCCCCCGCGCTTGAAGTAGCCCAGTAGGTTCTGCAGGTTGCAAATATATGCACATATCATTGCAGGTTGCAAAAGAGTTCACTGGGCCTCAAAGGCCCGGTTTGATGCAGGTCCCGAGCCCCTCGTCCTGAGAATGTTTTTTTTTTGCAACGATGGTTTAGGCACTGTACCTACTGTACCTGTATCAATATTGTCAATGATCCTGCAAGTACAATGCACCAAATCAATGTATTTGTCGTTGCAGCGGACTGTGGCCATGACACCCAGCCACTCTTGATACCCGGGCATAGCTTGGACTGCCAAACAGCGCTTTCCCTCAGCAGTTGCTTCTGCAATCATATAATTGAATCGGAGCCAAAGGGCCAAAGTCATGTGCGAAATACCGAGATGCAATATGATGCAATCATATAACTGTTTTGAAAACAACTTCCATCCAAGAATCGTGTCATATTTCCACTCGGACGTCCTTTCATAGCAACACCTGGAGAAAGCTTGGTCACAAAGTGCTTACTCAGCCGGAAGATTCACCAAGCCCAGCACAACATGTCTTTGCCCAATGGCAGCCGAGCTCGCCTAAAAATGCAGCTAGAGTCTAGAGAGCCCCAACACTAGGGACAGGCAGTTAGAATAGGTTTAAATAAATATAATGCAGTTAGAATATGACAATTTTAATTAGTTGGGAGCATTGCAGTAAGAATATGCCGCCACAGTTGGAATATGCAAGAGACCACAAGTGATCCTGTCAACTTGATCCTCCTAAAGAATGAAGGATTGCAGTATACTGTGGTACAGTATGTGCTCAGCATCACATACAGTAGTCACTGCACACAGCTTTGAGGGCATGCTGGAGCAGAGGTTCACGCATGGCGTCTCCGTACAATCAGTATTCTATCTGCACGTGCCATATTCTATCTGCAAATGTCAAAAACCCTGCTCTCTGAAAGTGCAAAAAAGAGTAATTCATAAATCCTATAGCTTCAATATTCTAAGTGCTGGTCTCCTAGTATACATATGAGCGACGTTGTTTATTTGTTATGTGGGCCTTGCACATTTCAATTTGATGAGTGTATTATCGTTTTCCACGTTTTGAACCTTACTTAGGTTAAAGGTTGTTTTCACAATGCAGCAGACTGTTTGGACATGGAAGCAGACGTGCGACGGTCAAAACTCCTTCTGTGTGGTAAGGTCATGGGTATCGCCTTCTATGGTGGCATCGCTACACACACAGCCCCAGCATTGTTTTTGACTTGTCGCCGTTTGGTGGGGGCAGTAGTAGCAGTAGCAGTAGGAGTAGAAGTGGTAGCAGCAGGAGTAGTAGTAGTAGAAGTAGCAGTAGCAGTAGCAGTAGCAGTAGTAGTAGCAGTAGTAGTAGTAGTAGTGGTAGTAGTAGTAGTAGTTGTTGTTGTTGTAGCAGTGGTGGTAGTAGTAGTAGTAGTTGTTGTTGTTGTAGCAGTGGTGGTAGTAGTAGTTGTTGTTGTTGTAGCAGTGGTGGTAGTAGTAGTAGTAGTAGACCAGCCATGTCTTGAGCTTGCTTGGAAGATATGTTTCAGATACAAGTGGGGCACTGGTTTCGTAGCACAGGTTCGTCTACATTTACGTTATCGTTTGGTTATCGTTTAGGTTATCGTTTGACTACAGCTACATTTCGGACAAACCTGTCGCCAAAGTCCGAAGTCAAATACGGCTTTGGGAAAGGCTACACTAAGCTGAAACGAGGTTCCCTGATGGTCTTCTGGTTAAAAAGCTGTACTGCAGCTATGCAAACTACGCTTTCCTATAATGAAACATGATGCTATCAAAATGTTATCCTTTTTTTGATGAGTGTATTATCGCTTTCCAAGTAAAATGCAAATTCTGCAATGCCAATGTCGGGTCCTTTACTAAATACCTTTGCGTAAATAAATCAGGTTGCTCATATCTACACACAGGCGCCACAGGCGCACAGAAACAGCAATCACACAAGACCATGTGGAGCTCTAGACTGCGAAATGCAAAACCAAAGCAATGCAGTGTCACAATTCATATAGACCATGAGCAGCAAGTGGCCAAGAGGCAAACATGCGAACACTGGTGCGTGACGGAAAAGCCATCGAACACAATGTATTCCCTAGCTGCACATGAGCACCCCGAAAGTGTGGGTGCGTGTCCCTGGCTAAAAGCATCCGGTTTGAGACCTGAAAGTGAGTGGATGAAACTTGGGGACGAATGGAAATTTTTTTTGTGAGGCCACTCTGCCCCCTACTACTTACTTAAGTAGGCGCCTACTTAATTTATATAGTACGGCTAAGTTAGCTCCTAGGTAGGACGCAACGCTTCTTCATTTGGTTGCTAAATTGTTACAGTAGAAAAAAGGAAACTGAAAAGGAAACCGTAGGAAACCTGGATTGTGTGATGGCTCTCCGTGGCCTAGTATAGGTGGTAATTGTTTGTCCAGCTGCATAATGGGACCGCAGAGGAGTTTCTATCATTCCCAGGACATTCTCGTACTTTTAGTGTTGGAGCATGCAGCTAAAGTGAGAAAGCCATGTGCAGGGTTATATTCTTGCTGTATCAGGAATGAACAAGTGACATGTTTAATTTGAAGCAATGAATCAGTGAACACTGAACATGGTAAAGAGTCACACGACATTCTAGCATGCAAGAAGAAACACACACACACAGACACACACACACAAAGCGAGGATGTTCAATTGCTGTCCATCTTATCTTTCAAGTACAAAAAATGATGTTAAGAACACAGCGTAGGGAAGCACAGTTCAGACATTCGCCTGGGGACAGGGTTGAAGGCATCACTCTGTGCTTGAGGAAGGACAGTGAGGGCATCCAAAATGTCCTCCAGCGGATTGTCGTGTCAATTCTCTCTGACCTTCTCTCTCGATCTAATATATAGTTTGTAATCTTGTAATATATATATATATATTATATGCATACACTGCAAGATTGTCCATGAACAACTAGGACCTAGGAAGCAAGCAAGGTCAAGAAAGAAACGCAAGAAACAAATCAAGTCATCCAGTGTCCTCACCCGCTCCGGCAGAATTGTTCATAATCTCCATCCAGTGCTCAGCAGCCCGGACCTAGTCAGCTCGTTTTGCAAAGAACATTCAAAATAGTGAGTAAGGGCCCCCTTATTAAGGCTCTTAAGGAGACCTCATTGAAGGGGCCCTTACATTGCCCTACATCCCTTTTCTCTGGTTTGAACAAATCTTTGCAGCAGTTGTCGAAGACAAGCCCCGCTTGCAAGGCCAAGGGCAGAGAAGACTACAAAGTACTGCTTTGCAATGGAGATTGTCCACGCTTGGTACATGCTCGGAGGATCTCGGAGGTATCATATGAATTTTTTGAATGGTCTTCAAGTAGCCTCCTGTTGTTAAGGCTTGCTGGGACCTGTGCTGGCTTTTCGCTGGCTTCCTTCACGAGAGCCTCCAGCACGGCCAACCCCAAGACAATTCCTGTATAGGATGCAATGCAACAAGAGACACGCCTCTCTCCACGAATGATGGACTTCGTTGGTGCTGTTGTCTCGCATTACTTCTGGCCTTGCCATGTTGAAGGTACAGGGGATCCTCTGTCACTTCAGAGACACCAAAGCTGAGTGTGGGGCCCTACGCTAGCACATAGTCTCGAAACCTGTCCAAACGATTGGGTTGCGAATAATGGCGAAAAGACTTAGACCCAAAACGGTAGTGTATGTTGTGGCGGGATTGAGAAGGAGTAGCAAATCCTGCACGGACTTGCACACAATTTCACTGAGAAGCATTACCGCGCCACGAGCAGGTCTTCAAATGATTTCTCCATGAGGATGAAAAGCTTGTCAAACCTGCGCAAGCGAAAGTCCACGCGAAATCATCGTTCCCTCGTGAATTAAGTGTCCCCAAACGGCAAACCCTGATATGAGCTATGTGCGCTGCTGGATAAAACCGAGCTGCACACCTGAACCGCCCTCGTTCAACCTGCCAAGATATCTCAATACTGTTTTATTCTATTAAGTTTCCATGCGAAAATGTATGCGAACGGTTTCATTAGACTGGACGTCACCCTACTCCGTACTGCCACCAACAAGAATGCTTTCTTTACTCTACAGTATTCCGATTCCTTACTAAAACCGCTTGCCTTGGGGAATGAATTTGCCCTCACAAAAATGCTAAAGCAACACTTCTAGGCTTGCGTTAGGAAATGGACTTCACTACTGTTTACTGGCAAGAACGCTTCTGACAGCAAGAATGCATTCACAGCACGGTCCGACTCCTTCACAAGAGTAGGCCCAATGTAGGCGTGTATCATGTATGCAGTGCAAAGCCCAATTCAGCCAGGAAGCTGCGACAATGACAGGCGTGGCTTCGTTGACATCTTTAGCCTCAGAAAGTGCAACCGGTTTGATGCCTTTGGTCAAACAATTGGATCAAATTGGAATGTTTTTTTTGCAAAAGAACTCAAAGGTATTCAAAGCAACAGTTCAATTACTGTATTCAGTTTTTCCTCACCTTCAAATCAGCTCCGTGGTTCTTCAGCAGGAGACACATCCTCGCTTACAGCTTCGAGCAGTGTAGTGCTGACAGAAAAGCAGCCTTGGCAAACTCAGAGGCCCACCTTGTATCCCCTTGTCGAGCTGCGCAATGCAAGGGGGGTGTGCATCTGACGTCAAAGTGCATGAGACATCTTGAGACCAGGTTGCATGCCTTTGTTTCAACAAAGGTGGAATCTAACCGTGGCATTGTGAACATGTCTGAACGTCTTTCACCCCCCCGCCTTGAGATTTGTTGCATTTGGATCAGCTCTTGCTCTCAAGAGACACAGAGCAGATCTTTGCAACCCATAACTGGCAGCCTCAAAAAGCTTGAGGGTGCATCGATGAGTCTTCACAAATTGTCGAACAACTCCGTGTCCTCATGCAAAGCAGTGAAATTATTCTCATTGTTCACCTTGCTGACTGCCTGGTAGAAACGAGTGGTGTCTGATTCTCGTTTACAGATTGATCTTGGCTCTAACAGGACAGGACGACATGCACACTTGCACGGTGTTCTATCAATAGGCTGATGTGACCTGAATTGATTCAAAACCACTAAACATGTGAGCATTGCATAGCATTGGGCGAGGCCCCAGTTGAGCACTCAATCAAGTTGGTTCGATTCCCAAGTTGCTCTGCAAGCATTTTGGATCTATATACTGAGATTGGGTTAACTGTTTCTAAGATCCTCGCGAATCAAATCACGTGCTGCTGCCAAATGTATCGCTGGAGCAAATGCAGGATCACCGCGAGAGCGATAGTAGAACTCCTGCATGTCCATTGTCAAGTCTCAACATGCCATATGCGGTGCGATGCTATGCGTCTCTATCTATCATCATGCTTAACAGTACAAATACAGTACAATTATGCTGTGCAGCGCTTCAAAGTTCGTCATTGTTTGCTTGACTGTTTACTACAAAGTTTGGATTGCGCTTTAGGTAATCAGCTAATCTGTCCATTCCATCCGTTTCCTGCGTTCTTGTTGATGTGTTCCATGGTTTGGGCCTTCTGTGAGCCGTCTCTTTCGTTTGAGAGCAGCACTGTATTTACCGTATGCTTGAAGGGTATTCGTGTGTATTTCCAGGCAGGACCGTTGCTTTTTTTGTCTCCTGTTCAGGATCAGCCTTTTGCTGTAGCAAACGTCTGAGCAAGCCGAACCCATTCCTGAGAAAACTCTGCAGTGGTTAGCGAGTCTTTAGTGTTCATGTCTTGATCAACCCTTTCTTTATAAAAGAAACATCTGTGCAGTACACCTGTGAAGTACTGCAACATGCAAAGCGGTCCCAACCTCACAAGTGCAATCAAGCGCATCAGTCAACCCTGAGCTAAGAGTCTTGAAGGTATCAAGGCACCGACACACTGCCGCTGCTTGAAATTGAATTTGAACTTTGCCTCGAACCCACAAAACAGAACTTGAGGACTGCAGTGTTTCCACAAAGTGTTTGCTAAGAAGTGAACAGCATGCGTTTGGTGTATCATTGTGCTGACCGCGGATTCCCGCCTCCCTGCAAAAGGTGAGATTCACTTTCAAAGTCTCTGAAGGATCGCCTCCGGCAGCGATTCAATCTTGTTTCACGGTCGTACAGCCCCACTAGTAGACAATAAAAATGTGCACACCTGCGAATGCACACAGGAAACCAGAGCTGCACACAGGAAAGAGCAGGGAGCGGACGCACTTTTTTTTTTGGCGCAGGCGGATGCCAAGGTCGCAGTGTGAAGGAGCTGAAGTGCACGGCTGGAGAGGAGAGAAAAGGCACGAATAGAAGGCAAAGAAGGAACGCTACTGAAGGAGCAAAGGTGCTCAAGCGTAAGGGCTGTCGCGCTAAGTCCATGAGGCTAGGCAACAATTGGCCTTGGAGCTGGTAGGCCGTGACTGCAAAGACGTTCGTAGCGGAGAGCTGGCATGTAGACTGCTTATGACTGCTTTGTTGAGTTTGTCCAAGGCGACGAAGTCAGTGGCGGCGAAAGAATCACCAAGGACGAGTGGCAGGTCCAAGAAAAAGCGACCGGGCCCAAGAGCGGCATGGCGGCATGCTTGACCCAGCCTTGAACCAAGCCAAGCTCAAGGCAGAGTAAAGCTCCAGTCCCAGTAGAATGCAGAGTGCGATTGCACGTGTGCACGACAGCATCTTTCAGACCAAGGCTTGGATCCAGGCGAAGACTGCTGTTGGATGTTGCCCAACAGTTCGCTGCGGTGGCCACCAATTGCACAGCAGGGTCTTCGAGAAGTTGTCGCAAGGGGCCATGGAGAGTGGCTTACAAATTCACACCTTGGGGATGACTAGTAGCGATGCCCTTGTTACTAGTAGACTCTTTTTCCTAGTAGAAATGCCAGGAGCTACTAGTAGTTTCCCTTGCTCCTAGTAGAAACGCCCTTGTTACTAATAGCTTCTTGTTCCTAATAGAAATGCCAGGAGCTACTAGTAGGTAGCTTCCTTGCTCCTAGTTGTCATAGATCACCAAGATGGAATGGGTCCGGGAAAGCGCCGCGACATATAGCTTCCGGAATTGCCAAAAAAACGCATCGCTAGGGAACCCCATGCGATGGCAAGTGGTTCAATTGTGGTCGGTCAAGTCTAAAGGTCGAGAGAAGCAAGCGGGAAATAACGCCGACGAAGAGGCAACCTTTAATGTGTACATAGTTGTGACACAAAACGCTATGAAAGGCCGCCTTGGTCAATATGTTTGGCAAACTCCACGCACGGTGTTAACAAGGTGAAGCGTAGTGTGACAGGATGCCCCGGTCGTGCGAAGTTTAGATCAGAGATCTTCACGCACGCAGCCGGATTGAAGGAAGCAAGAAAACTCGGCGTGACGTGGAAAGGGGTAAGGCAATAGCAAGAGAAAGTTGGCATGAACAGCAAAGGCACGTGAACGCAATCGTGCTCTTCACGGTGTCTGGGAGGCTAGCAGAAGCCTAAAGCTGCGGGGCTTTGCGGTCGCTGTGTCACCAATGCGTTGACTGATATGGAGGGCACGTTGGGCCTATAGTGTGCTTGGCTGAGGCCAGGTGCCCGCTGATAGGGTTCTGTGCAAAAAGGTGGGGTAGGTCTTGTACAGTGAGCAGCCACATAGTAGTTCTTGAAAGAGTCTTCCTTGGAATTAAGGGGATGGTTTGGGCATATCAATTTTACTTTGGTAAAATGCTGCATATGACATCCAAAATGACAGGCTGCATTTAGACCTCTATGAAGTTGGTGACTGGGAAAAATCACGTTCGTCTCCAAAATTTGTTTTTTGTAACCAAGTCCTGCAGCCAAGTCCTAGGAATATTAAAGACAAACTCTATGCAATTGCAGGACACAGGGTACTCTCGAACACATAATTCTTCAATTGTGGGTGAATCGGGTCTCTACCAAAAGAAGCCTGATACGAGTCATGCATTCTACATGACCAGCACCAACCTTAGAGGATGGATCATGGAATTCCTGCCACAACCCACCCTCCTTACAGCGCCTGTAACACTTGGCACATCTCTCCTGATCATCACAGACTTCATCATCTTTGGAAATCTCTGGGATTACGCAGTCGCAGTCCACCCACTGCCGCCTTGTTCTCTTGCTCTCGTCTCTCTTTGCAGCCAGCTTGCGTTGAGACACTGGTTTCCTGCGGTCGCTGTATTCTACGGCAGCCCTCACCAAAACGTTTCTCCAATACTTTGTACGCGCGCTGTTGCGACCATTGCTTGCCCAACTTCGACTCAAGCCAACATCTGAGCGGCTTTGCACAAGAAATGCATAGTCCACACGCACGCTGCCAAGCTCGTTCTCCAAACCCACGTCTCATCCACGTAATCCCACCCCAGGCTTTTCCTGACAGGACAGCGGCGTGCAAATATGGCCTGACCTCATGGCAAAGTCTTCTCACCAACTTTATCCAGCACGCTGTTGTCAAGATTCTGGCGGGCTTTCTCGATGAAGCTATGTACACACACTGATGTAGACACACCAACTTTGTGCCTCTCAACTTCACCAATCTTTGCATGACTTTCAACAACCACAATAATGAGTCCCAAAAATTCTCAATCGAACACGTTGCTCCTCTGCTACGCAACAATAATCACAACATATCACAACGCAACCATTCTTGCGATCATCTGATTGGCTCAGCTTCTGGGTCACCGCAACCTTCAGGGTATTCGTCACTCCTCAACACCGGCGCCTGCCCAAACAAAGTGCCTGTGATCAATCACTGTGGCGCATAGATGGCCTTGTAGTCCTCTTCATCCAGGATGTTCCACTCCCCAGCATATCCGTCCAACGTCGCACGCATTGAGATCTTTCCGCCAGACATGAACATCGCTTCTGAGAAGCCTCACATCCCGGGAAAGAATTCGGCGAAAATAAGCTGATTGCATTGACCTTGCATTGAAACATCGATGCGTTCATTCTTAAACTCAACTGCAACTTTCAGATTTTCCAGTGCAAGACCCTTTTGCTCCTCACCAGAATCTGTGACGTCATGCGCCGATTCCTCCTCCTGTCACTTTCCTTTTCCATCCCCACCCTTGTCTCCACTCTTGCCCTTCAAGCACTGAACATTTGGACGCTGTCCCAGGCATAACTGACAAACATGGGCGCGATCATCACCACATGGCTCTTGGCGTGCGCCTGGTTGACCCTTTGCAAACTTGTAACAGATCTGATTCCCATCGCGAAGAACTCCTCGGGCTGGATGTTTCCTTTGCCCTCTGAGCCATGCCAGCTGTAAAAACTCATACTCGTTCACGGGTTGCAAAACGCGACTCTTCCTCCAGTCTTCTTCCCGCTTCTCTCTTTCTCTTCTCCGACTTTTGGCCGCCTTGGAGTCACCTTGAGCAGGCAGACGATGGGCACCCTTTGGCACACGAGAGGCATCCTTTTCAGCGCCTGTCATATCCAAACCTTCAGCCTCTTGCTGGCTCGTAGCGCGTCCTCCCTGCCTCGAAATGAACGCCTGAGCTGGGTTGCAATGTTCCTGAAACACTCATCAAGCGCAGCCCATGTGATCACCGGCGGCTTCTTGTCTCCTCCAGGCGCCAAGGGATCATGCTTCAGCATCAACAGACTTGTCCTATAGACATCCCAACATGCAGTCCACGCATAGAAATTGGGCTGTCCAGCAACTTCTGTCTGCTTCCAAGTTCCCTCATCCTGGAGTAGAAAACCTTTTGCTTTCAGCTGACGTTGCGTCCTCCTCGCATAGGGTGTGAGCGTTGTTCAGCCGTGGGCTCTGTCTCCTTGACAGGGCCTGCAGCCATGACCAACCTGTATTGAGCATAGGCTTCATCTACCTCAGCTTTTCCCACCAGTTCCAACTCCGCGTCGTCTAGCCAGTCAGTAATCTGAGATACCTTCACCTTCTGAACTCCCAACTGCTTCGTGGCTCCACCAACGACCACTGGTGTAGGTGCAACTGCAGCTGCTGGTGCACTGGGACCTGACAAACCTGCAACAACGCCTGGCGCTAAAAGGTCAATGTCCACGAGCCCAAAACACTTTCTGCAAAGCCAAAGAAAAGCTGCTTGCACCATCTCAACCATTGTCAACGGCCTAGTTGGAGGATCCAATCCAATGGAGCGCCATCTGCCCCCACCCTTCCATCTCCATTTGTTCATTTGTTCCAGAGCTGCGGCGATCCCTTCAGGAGGGGCATGAGCCAGCAATCGGGCCGTGGGAAAATTGCCAAAGCCAGCATTGACTTCCCGCCAAGCTGCAGCGTCCAAGGCACACTGTCTAGAATCTAGAGTCTAACAATGGCCGTCAAGTCGGTGAGACCGGCCATTTCGGTGTCCGTAGGTAAAGGGCTGCTCGCCATGCTCAGAACCACATCGCCGTAATGATTGCTTCCACCGGCACGCTCCAACCTGAAATGCCTCCGAACCCATCTTGGAACGCCTTGGCAGACAATGCACAGCAGGATTTCAAACTCATCCATGTTCGAAACCGGATCACGCCCCTCTTCAAATCTTGAGCCAAAATGGCTCAGAGGACAAAATCTGTGATGACCTCCTGACCTCAGCTCACTTTCTTTCTTTTGAACATTGTTTTCTCCATGTGATGGTATCCGTATCGATCTATAATGTCATTTGAAGGATTGTGTTTGCAGCATTGTGTGTTCGATCTTCTGGTCCAAGACTAACAAGCAAGGCCTGTCTGGCGCATTTTGTAGGTCTGGAAGATGCTCTTCAAGTAGCTCACTCCATCGAGCCCCTCCCTTCCATCAACCTGAGATAGGGAGAGCCATGGAGAGCGAACAGGCTTGCAAGCTCACATCACTCCTCACATCGCTTCTGTCGCACTGCATCAGCCAAGGTAATTGCCCGCGCAAGTCGCAGGGATGCGTTTTCGTCAACGACCAACTGCATTCCAAAGGCACATTCAGAAATCTTGAGCTACTGACATGTGTCAAAATTTCAAAAACCAAAGACCGCTCTGAGTATTGGTTCAGTTTCACTTTCGACATCATCTTCAACAAATGCTCCAGAATCGCCAAGGGGAGCCTGATCTGGCTGGGACCAGATTTGCAAGAGCCCATGCGGCTCTATCTTCGTCACCTGTGACAAACACTGGAGACTGAAGACTTTCGTATTGTTGCACACCTGAGTCGACAATGGGATTTCCCACGCAGCTGCTGCGGTAACCTCAGAACACAGGAAGGACAGAGTGGATAGTACTAGGACAGCAAACAATCATGGTAATCAAAAACTGAGATGTCAGCTGGCACGCCATCCAAGTGCAAACCTAGGTTATGGAGCGGGAACTTCAATGGGATTCTTAAGCCTTAAGCCTCCTTCTTCTCCTTCTTTGCTATCTTTGCGGGCAAGTGGTAAGTCTCTTGCCAAGGGCTTGGTCAGGAGATATCAGAACAGTCACTTCAATGAATGCCTAAGCTGCATTGGAGCAAATTGGATGTGGAAGGACAAAGGGATGTATCAACCATGAGCAAAGTATGAGCAAAGTCAGTGTGTAGAGTCTCAACTTCTCAACCAAATCCGCCAGCAAACCATGAGGTCTCGCATGCTCTCCTGGCAGCACACCGATTCACCAAATTGCCAATCCTCGTGGCACATTTCTGACATGTATGGAACATTATGGAACAAGCTTCAGGATGCTACGCTACACTGCCCAGCCTGTTGAGCTTGAATAAACAGGTCGTCCAAAAGTGCCTGTCACATCTCTCATCGGATAAAGTGAGCCAATACTGTCTGAATTTCGGTCCAAACTCTTTTCCTTCCAAATAATAAGAAGCTATATACTAGGTTGGAGGCCATCGCTATTAGGTTGGAGGCCAACAAGAAGCTACTAGTAACAAGATTCAATGCGTTCCTTTTCTGACTACAGCCATTCCCTCCTCATCTTCTGCACTCAAAGACTTCACATCTTTTCGCCGCGATGCCTCCAGTTCCTCAAAGGCAATGGGTGGCCAAACTATGAGCATCTATGAGCCAAAGACATCTGTGATACTGTAATTTTTTCAGACGTCCTCCTCCTGCTCCTCAAGCTCCAAATAGCGGGAGCCATCTAAATGCAAGGATTCAGCAAGTGGTCACATACATGATGCAGTATCTTGTTCTTGCTGCAATGTGCTTCTATTTCGTGGGTTGCTTGCCAAACCTGCCCTTAAAGTCAATAAGTAATCAACATGCATGCGCACTAACATGTCATGAGGTGTTGGTTTGGATGGGATGGATAAGAAGAGTCTATCTATAGATCCAGTTTCAACAAGTGAGTCTTTTTCAGAGATCTGAAGAACACAAGTGTGTCACAACGATGCTACTTGTCTGCAAAAGACAACGAACGAACCTCCAATGCCGAGAAACGGACACTGGTCTTGCACAACATAGACCCCTGCTTTAGGTACGCCAACAATATTGCACAAAATGATCACACTTTTGTAGATATATAAGTGTGACCATGAAGTTCAGGACCAAAAGAAACGTTTCACATCTAAAGTGCGTGACAGGTTGACTTTTATTGTCGCTGTACAGTCTTGTCAAGAGTATTCACAATGTTGTTGCATTGTTTGGAGTCAGAGGGCATGGGTCCGTGAAAAATTACACTTAAGCATGTGCGTGCTAGCGGCTACAGGCCAAAGAGCTAAGTCACACTTACATTGCAGTCTGAGCTCTGAACTTGAAAGGATCCTCAGCAGTTCCAAAGTTGTATAGCTAAAAAAGAAGAGGCTGATAATTTGTTTCAAAGTGCATGCTGCAAACACAGTTCTGACATAACAGCGGATGGATATCAGTGGAGGATTACATTCTCCGGAATAGTGAGTCTGAGTTGAGGTCTGTCTCGACACATGTCGACATATATTTTAGACTCTTTTGAAGAAAACAGTATGAATCAATCAAAGAAAGAAGGCAAGGGCAATTTTAGATCATTTTTGTATGGGGCTCCTATTAAGGGGGCCCTGATAGAATCTTATTAATGGCATTGGCCTTAGCTGCTTTTTCCTTGCTTTTGTCTTGTTTCTAGTATACAGTGTATATATATACATATGTTGTTTGTTCGTCATAATGGTTTGCCAGTTCCCCCAAAGCTTACTATGCAAACCCATGAGGTGTGTGCACTAGGCCAATAGGTGGCCACTGAGGTGTCTCAGGCTCGCGTTGAGGCAGGCGCCGCTGCTGCGTTCTCGTCAGACCACTCGTCATCTTAGAGCTCATCTTCATGGACTTTGAGACGGTACGCCCGTCCTCCACAAGCACCAAAAACAGATTGTGGTGGTAAAATCATGTGAAATCAACACCAAGCTGAACGGTAATTCACTGAAGTCCCGTCCATTAGAGGTGTCCCTGGTGCCGCTCTGCCTGAACACAAACGCCACACAACGGGCAGAATCAAATCCAAAAAAGAGTCACTTCAGCACAACAAGCCAAAAGCCGAACTCTTTGAGAAGCTCCAGAAGAGTCAGGCCTGAGTGTGTCATGGGCTGTCCTGGCAAGTGGTACTGGTTGACGCGCCGCCTGTCCTGAATCAAATCCCTGAACTGCTTCGCGTTGCAGCTCTTGTTGGCCACAACTGCATGTTCAAGTTGACAGTATGTTGGATCACAAAGTATATTAGGCAATTGCCAGTACAGAGTCTTGTCTGCTCAGCATGACACCTCAGTCGTTGCCGCTGCCCACGTGTCATGATCTGCTTCATGACACTTCATCGGCAACTTTGTCCAACGGCAACTGTCTGGATTTGATAAACTCAAATGACATGTTGATGTCTCATTATGCTGCAATTTGCTCTTGTGTTTGTTACATTGCATTTACGAGCTGTTGAGAAGCCTTGAATGTGGTTCTTTCATTGGGTACCGATACCCAAGTAATGAACACTTCAGAGAAAGGATGAGAATGGTCTTGACATGCAGTCGTTGCAAATGTTTTGCGTTGCTTGCTCGTCGTGCAGCGTGTCTCTTGCTCATCTTTATTTTGTGAAACAACCTCTCACTGCGGCAAGGTGCGCAGCTTTCCAAGGTGGGGGGCCCTTTTGGCCACTCTGAATTCGTGCTTGAGAGTATTTCAGGAAAGCATGGTTTGCCATGCAGGTGCAAGTTGCCAAAGGTCACCCTCTGTAGCCTTTCCCATGTTTCATGGTTGATAACAATTGTATAAACATGTCTCCAGCTCAACCTTGCATACGTTTTGCAACCACCACTAGGCCATTTTGTCCGCCATCGAATCGTTCGAACCTCACCGAACCTCCATGTAAAGATTCACTTATTCACAGCGTGTGCCCAGCGGAATCGATGCAGGACCTTCATGTCGAACGTGTTCGGGTTAGCTTTCTTCTCTCAGAGCTCTTCAAATCTTGCTGGAATTCCTGGTTGAAGTCTTGCAAGATTATGCAAAATTAGGCCAAACCAAAGAAACAAAGCTGCAAGTACATCACAAAACATCAAAGCCGAATCCATCCAATTCCTGATTCTGTTCGTTCCTTTCGTCCCCTTCGGTCCAAGTGTTACATTTTCAAGGTCGGCCTTGGCAACAAAATTCATCAGCCTTCCTCTCCCATTATGTTAGGAATTGCGTTCTGGCTAAGTGCGCCACTTTTCAGGTGCTGGTGGTTTTCCTTTCCCATCCTCTGTACAAAGTGAGCAAACTTGCAAATCCGGAGTCTCCCGCAGGGCTCTAGGGACATTGCAGTTGATTTTGTGTCTTTGACCCCCTGCAGCAAACGATGCCAAAGACGTGTTGAAAGCCACCAACTTTGACTAACATCCCGCCTCCATCTCTCGGCGTGGACCACGCACCATTCGCCTCACGACAAAAGGAATGCCGATCTCTTTCTGATCCCTTTACACTCTTAGAATCTCTTGGATCTCTTTGGTCCTCTCAGGACCCTCTCCTCGAGTCTGTTTTCTCTACTTTGCTCGCCAAGTAACAGCAATAGCTCTTCTTTGGAGGCTATCTCTTGAACGGCCTCGAAGGCAAACCATTTACAAAGAGATCTATCGATGACTGTCAAGGACTCCATGCTTACATGAGGCTTGGATATGCTTTCTGCCTTGTCCTTGTCAACCACACCATTGACAGCCAGCACAGTGTCACCGATGCATATCCGGTCCTATAATCAGCTAAGATGATAGCTGATAGACATGTCCAGGAGTGGCTTCTTGTTCAGTACTAAAGAAAGTCAGCCTTCGGGTACTGCTTGTTCCAATCATCAATGAGGCTTTCTTCTGCAATCTTCAGGATCGTCTCGGCTCAACTCTGCTCGAACTAAAGACAGTTGTCAAAGAGTACAATGTTCAAGAAACTAATGAACAACAATTATGATATAGATAGAGTTAGATATGTGCATAAAATGTTCGAAGAGAAGCTCAGCCGAGACGGCCGAGATACGAATGTCTTCGGATCCGTAGCAGCGCCCAACTTCTTTCCAGGACGTTTCAAGATTTTGACTTCCTTACAAATCTTCAAATGATCAGAAGCAACTCAGTGTCAGTAAATTGAACTATAGGTGTCATCAGGCAAGCTACAATGATAAGCTTTGAGAACACAATCTCCAGCTTCTGCTGCCTGAGTGTCTTGTGTGAGATGTGTTTCTTTGAGCCTCGACCCCTGTTGGGGAGTTCTACTGGTCTGTACTTCGACAATGCTGGACAACGGCAAGCCACTCCTTCAATTGGCGCATCATATCTGATTTGTCCTTGGCTCGATCAGTCAGCGAGAGATGAGTAGTGAGTAGGTGAGTAGTACTAAATGTAGATTCTCGGAGACCTCATGCAAGTGCAATTCAAAGAAAACTGAGGCCAGAAAATCTCTCAGGAAATATATAGTAACAATAACAATAATAGTAATAACAATAAATAATAACAATAGTAATAAACATAGCAATAGTATATAATATATAGAAATCATGTCTCGTTTGCGAATGTGATGCACCAAATCTTGCATCAGTAACGATCAACTTGACGAGCACCACCGCAACTTAGCAACTGCTTACATTACAAGGGTCGTGACATGATAGTGAAGCTGAGTACAAAATGGTGGCTTATGATGCATCGCTTGCATCGCCTGTGTGATATCGATGATGTGTTTGCTTGGTGTCAACAAAAATACGTTTGGCTTGAAGGAACATCGACATAACTTGCATCGCCAGCTTCCCTCTTCTGAGCACATTTGGTACTGTCATCAATATTAGTCACATCAGGTGACTGGAAAACTGTTAATCTGCAAGGGGGGGCCCGATGCGACCGGGTCACATCAGGGTCACATCAGGTTCCTGTTTCCAAGGCGCTTTAGTGTTTGAAGAATGTTTTGGTGCATTGAAAGAGCCCATGTGAAAGTCATCGTAAAACAAGGGAATAGCTAGATCATTTGTATGTCGCATGTTCTCAAAGCATTATAAAACCCCATGGAATCATGAAACCGATGCGACTTCCCGAAGACCTTTCGACGCAAGTAACGGCAACATTCAGTGCAAACCGATGCGACTAATCTATCTGAGAGTAGTTGGTGCTGGAAATATATTATGCCCGGACGCCCAATCTATTTTCCGTTAAATACGTGTTGGATCGTGTTGGGCAAAGCCATATCAACGATGAAGCATTGTAGTTACTATCTATCAACAGTCCGACATGAAACTCTGACTACGATGTCCAGCTTAGCTTGGGCGAAGAATACGATCAGTGGGGAAGATCTTTTGAGAGCCTTCCGAACACAAAACGGCCACTTGAAACAGCTTACACACGTGGAGTGGCATGCCTTTGGACCAATTTGGAGTTGAAGCAAGATTATATATATATACACCTTTGCCAAGGCAGCGACGTGCACGGATGCAACTTAGAATCTAATCTACCCATCATGAAGTTCATGGTCCTTCACACAAGGTTGAATACAGCTATTTGATGTCGCCTTGCTGGCCTCTGCTGGCGTCCACAAAGTACAGTAAACTACATGGTCCACCGCTTGTCGACGGTCGTGAGGTTTCGGGACCATTTTTTGTTTGTTGAAGAACGTTTGGGACCGTCTACGCGCGGCAGGCCAACTAAAACTATATGGTTGCACTGAAGGCTGCATGCAAAGGAGCTGTGAAGTCATTCACCGAGTAGATCCTATCGCCTTGTAGGAAGACGATTGCAACTTGCTAATCATAAAGAACAAACATGACAAACATGAATCAACAATAATCAACATAGACCAGCTTTGCCTGGGCACACAAACTCATCCTCTTGTTTGCAATACCTGCAGGACTTTGAGCGATGAAAAGACAAAAGAAAACATGTGCTCCTGTGGGTGCCGGCCTGTCAAGAAGTCCATCTGGCGTGACAGCCTGCATCACAAGGCATGCAAGTGCCAACGTCGTTCAACTAAAGTGTGTTCCCCCCTTTCTGTCCCAAATGTTGCAACCATCGGCCTTCACTGTCAACGCGGACGTATCGGTCTCAAGTTCGAAACCAATTGGTTCATCCTCACGACACTGTCAAGGTATCCCGAAGCTTTCAGGTTCCCGAGATTTCCCAAGACAGCTAGGATCCTCCTTCTCCAGAAAGACCTCATACAGAATGCAGCCACTGAGGCCTGAGAGAGGATCAATATTCAAAGGATGGCAACGGGTTGGAGGTAAACCACACAACATCAACTCAATGCGATGAGATGGTCTCTACAGTATCAGGCTGCAAGTGTTCAACCCATTGCAGGAAAGGCCTTCGGCCCAAGCATGGCGCAAACCTAAGAAGCTGACAAGTTGATACAAATGAGGTGCTTGGGTCCATCTGCGATTTGTCGAAGTCCTGCTCTTGGAGCCTCACTCGTCGTCATCTTGCTTGGAAACCTGAGTCGCCCCTTCGGCGCTCCAGCTCAGTTGTCGTGACTATTTGTTTGCCTGAGCACACCACGGCTTGTCATCCCATCCTCTGGGACGGGGTTTCCTTTCAGTGCAGCACTTAGCACCCATCCTGTCTGAGTTGCGCCAAATGTGTTTGTATCTCTTGACAAGCTGAAAGTTCTGACACCAGCCTTCCAAGATTTTCGCATGGACAAACTACCAAACGCAGCTCTGCAAAAGATTGTCTCTCAGTAACTTGTCGTCATGCAATGCCTTTTGCCAAAGTAAATCAGTCTGAGCTAGCTTCCCACTCCCTAATTATCGGTCCTATCATATCCTTCAATGCTGCTGCTGTTGTTGTTGTTGCGACGTGCCAAGAGAGAATCGGACGTTGGCTATGATTGATGCATTCTGATCAAGAACTAACAAGTTCGCCAAATAAGTTCCAGAGGAAGAGAATTCACAAGTGCCGAAGGTTGGGCTGCCGCACTCTGTGGAAGCACCAGCCGGGGGCAAAGGTCTGGAGTATAAATATGTACAGAGCTTCTGTGTACTGTATCTATTGCTATACTTATATACACAAACATAAAGTACATGTTGTCATGTTGACGAACGAAAAAATATAAAACTGATAGAACCCACGAACCCGAATGCAGTCACTCATGTATAGAGGAGAATGCAAAGGCACAAAAGTGTATCAATCAAAACCTTTTCTGTGGATGACTCGCAAAGTCATCAGCAGAAGCAGCGCCAGCGCATCCAAAGCTGCAGCAAGCATGTTTCACGAGACTTTCACCAGAAGCGACAATCAAAGTTTCCAGAAACGAGCATTTTCCACGAGACTTTCTCTTGCTAAACAGTCTTGCTATGTGTTGCTCGAAACTTGTTCTTGACACTCTGTGCTAGACAATCTTTCTTGACACTTGTTCTTGACACTCTTGCTTGACACTCTTGCTGGACACTCTTGCTTCACAATCTTGCTGGACACTCTTGACACGACACTCTTGCTTGACACTCTTTCTTGACACTCTTTGCTAGACAATCTTTCTTGACACTTCTTGCTTGACAATCTTGCTTACACTCTTGCTTGACACTCTTGCTTGACACTCTGCTAGACACTCTTGCTGGACACTCTTGCTTGACACTCTCTCTTGACACTCTTTGCTAGACAATCTTTCTTGACACTCTTTTTTGACACTCTTGCCTGACACTCTTTGCGGGACACTCTTGCTGGACACTCTTTGCTAGACATTCGCGCTGGACACTCTTGCTTGACACTCTTTCTTGGCACTCTTTGCTAGACACTCTATCGTGACCCTCTTTGCTAGACACTCTTGCTTGACACGTTTGCTGGGCACTCTTTGCTAGACACTCTTGCTTGACACGTTTGCTGGGCACTCTTGCTAGGCACTCTTTGCTAAACATTCTTGCTTCACACTCTTGCTTGACACTCTTTGCTAGACACTCTTCCTTGACACTCTTTGCTAGACAATCTTTCTTGACACTTTCTCTTGGCACTCTTGCTTACACTCTTGCTGGACACTCTTGCTTGACACTCTGCTAAACACTCTTGCTGGACACTCTTGCTTGACACTCTATCTTGACACTCTTGCTTGACACGTTTGCTGGACACTCTTGCTGGACACACTTTGCTAGACATTCTTGCTGGACACTCTTGCGTGACACTCTTTCTTGACACTCTTTGCTTTCTTGACACTCTTTGCTTGACACTCTGCTAGACACTCTTGCTGGACACCCTTGACAGGACACTCTTGCTTGACACTCTTGCTACACACTCTTTCCTGACACTCTTTGCTAGACAATCTTTCTTGACACTCTTGCTTGACATTTTTGGTGGGCACTCTTGCTTCACACTCTTGCAGGACACTCTTGACACGACACTCTTGACACGACACTCTTGCTTGACACTCTTTCTTGACACTCTTTGCTAGACAATCTTTCTTGACACTTTCTCTTGACGCTCTTGCTTGACACTCTTGCTTGACACTCTTGCTGGACACTCTTGCTTGACACTCTGCTAGACACTCTTGCTGGACACTCTTGCTTGACACTCTCTCTTGACACTCTTTGCGCAAATCCCAATGGCACTGCGCCATCACGAATGTCGTGTCGCCACACGGTCTGCCCACACACTAGAAGCAGTCATGCGAGCGTTTCGTACGAGACTTCCTCCAAAAGTCACGCTTCGAGGCTGCAAGACGAGCATTTCGTACGAGACTTCCTCCAAAAGTCACGCGTCAAGTCTCCAACGAGCGTTTCGTACGAGACTTCCTCAAAAAGTCACACGTCAAGTCTCCAAAACGAGCGTTTCGTACGAGACTTCCTCAAAAACTCACACGTCAAAGTCTGCAAAACGAGCGTTTCGTACGAGACTTCCTCCAAAAGTCAAGCGGAAACACCCATCGGAGCACACACATCACGCAGCCCTGCCAGGCAGTTTCGCGATTCCAGCCCCTCCAAACACCACCCGCTCACACGCCAATTTCAATGTGACAGCGGCATTCACCTCTACCACAACTCACAACCTCACGATTCCCTGCGCCTGCCACGAATCTTTCCGCGTCCACACGTCTAACGCGCACAAAGTACTGCGCCTGCCACGAAATGTCACCTCCGTCACACCTCGCAACCTCACGATTCCCTGCGCCTGCCACGAGAATCGCACTTCCACGCCTCATAGCCCGCACAAAGTACTGCGCCTGCCACGAAAAGTGACAATATCATCTCATGGAGCTTCAACAAAATTTGCACCACACCACACGTTTGGAATGATTTCGACCCGTTCTGAGCACACTCGCATCCACCAAAATCGCCATTTCAGCTGAGACTTGTCACGAAAACAGAGCTTCGACGCCACACCCTGAAACGCAAATCCCAATGGCACGGCCACATCCAACACCCCAAAAACACGACTCTCCAAACGCTAATCCTAATGGAATACCGACACAAACGTGTCACTTTCTCGAAACCCTGCGTCTGTGCAGCGAAATGCATCACGTTTCTTGCGCGACATGTCACTTTCATGCAAATCACAATGTAATAGCGGCGCAAACTGACACGTGACACATCCATGAAAAGTCACTTGCAAAAGCTTCCCCCAATGGCAGGGCCATAGAGACATCACACGGACGGTTGCGGACGGTTGCAGACGGTTGCAAACGGTTGCGAACTCGAAAACAACGTCGGGCAAACACAGCTCTACCCTCAGACTCCCGAGTTAAACAAGAACCCTTCGCTACGCATTCGGGAAAACTGTTTTATTTTGAAAAAGGCATCCATGCGGCCACTACAAGCAAACTCCTTTTGACACTGATGCTGAGACGCGTTCGTGCAGGACAAATTCATGGTGGGCGTCATTGGCACATTGACAGGCAGTCTTGGCAAGTGACTTAAATTGATGCAGCACGACCTTGGGTCTTGCTCAACATCGAACAACTTCAGACAGAGAAACTTGAGGAAGGGCGACATATCTCAAAACCATGCGGATGAGTGTCTCTCAACATCAAACATCATATGTCATGGGAAAACTCGTCTCTTTGAGGCATCAAAGCACTTTCTGATTCAGAGGATGCTCTATCCATAAACGTGTCCGAAGCATCATTTTCTTCAGAGCCTGTCACATGCTGAAAAGCTGGCTTTCAAACAGGAACGTCAGAAGAAAGGATGAAACCATGGTATATAGCTATGGCTATGGGCAATGAAAACCGTGCTAAACTCTTGCCATAGCCTGGGATTTCACGACCATTGCGTCTGGGCTTATGATCTTGTCTATCAAGTCCATCATGCGAAAGACCTGGTGTGCCAGAAACGAGGCAAGGACGTCAGCAATGCACATGCAATGGCTCATGACCTGTGCTGAACTCAAGCGGGGCACTGTCGCCAAATCGCGGCTCCCACTTATGTCGATAAAGACCTGGAATCGAAGAGGTCTGCAGTCGGAATCGATTTCGAGCATTCCAGGCGGCTGAGAATCTAAATCACCGCAAGCCCTACGAGTAGTACTAGTGATCACTCGTAGTGATCAATGCAGTAAACAGCATGTCGTGTTGCCCCGTGTTGCCCTCGCTCAATATTCAGAATCGACTTGGGCTGCATATGTGTGTGTGTACAGTTTGGGCACACTGGAATGCATGCTCAAATCATTGATTCAAGTATATATATACCCGGACGAAAACTCTTGCAACGATGCACGGAGCTCATCAAAATTTGGAACTTATACCTTGATACTCTTCCAAGGACATGAAAATCCAGAAAAACAAATCAGAAAATTGTGCTGTGCTATTTGTCAAATCTCGATCCGATGCTAGATGAGTACCCTGCCACCTCTTCCAAGTGTTCTCATCCCCAACTATATAGTCCGGAATCTGTGTACAAAATCTATCAAATTCTTGAATATCCCAATCTGTAGAGCACGCAGAAATTCCAACACGCGTGACGAGTGAAATAAGCAAGGGCATAATTGAATGCAAGTAGGAGCTTAGGAGGCCTTCGTAAATCTGGCAGGGTGAAGCGACTTCGTCAATGCCTCAAAGGAATCTGGCAGGGTGAAGCAGCACTAAGGCCACTAAGCATTTGTTGACTTAAAGTCTTTAGAGCCAAGAGTGACCTTTGCCTTCCTACAGGTACTACATTCAGTGCTTTCTTGGGTTCTTGCAAACCTTGTGTGATAACCTCAATGCTTTAATCAAAAACTCTCCGCACCAAGGTCCACGCAACTAGCTTTGCAGAGTCGAAGGCATCAAAGTTCTGCGACAATGTTTTGCATGTCTGTTGCCTAGCCAAACCTACGCAGGTTGCACCCCTTGCTCAACCTTTGCAAGTCGTTGTTTCTGTGCAAGTCCATCAGTCCTCAAATTGAATCTCTGGGTGCTTTTCACGAGCCTTGGGTGAGGCGCCATGTGGGCTGCGGCGTGATACCACTACTTGCCATTCAATCAACAATCAACTAAGTGATTAAAAATGACTAAAGTCACTATAGTTCAAAGGCCCAATCTGAGGTCCCTTAGGATTCATATCATTCAGTCAACTCTAGTGCTGCTCCAGCGCCTCGGCCACCAGCTCTGGTTGCTGGTCTACACCGACCACTCGACCAGCCACAGCCGCGATGACCTGTCACTGTCCACTTCTAGCAGATCTCAACATGTGTCAAAGTGGGTAAGACAAACTGGGCCTTTGTCGTGCCACCCACATGTGAGCCAACCTTGGAAAAGGTAAAGAATCTCACACGTGTTGCTGTTCAACTCATTGATGGCCTCAAGCACCACATCTTCCGAGTTCACCAAAGCCCTGCCACGTCGTAGATACATTGCATATGAGAGCATTTCCTACCGAGAACTATTCGGATCATCCTTGTGATTAGGGAATGGGGACCATCTCTCAAAAATGACATCGTCCGGTCTTGCTTCATTCTGCATGAACTTCGGACAAAGCCAGCTGTGGCAAACTTCGCTAAATGAAGCGCGGAAGTGCTGCTGAACAGCATCCCGGTACTCCGAGACTTCCTCGCAGGCAACAACCTGTAAACAGCAAGGTTTGTAGTTGTGCGTACTTGTGGCAAATCCAAAATCTTAATACAACAAAACTTATCTTTCAAAAGGCAAGCTCTGCTTTTGCGTCTTACCACGAGCTATTATCTGGAGGTACATATAATGGCGCTTGATGCATTCTTCTGCGACACAAATTTCCATGTGTGAGCCAACAGCAGGCCGCTATTGACTCCGGTCGTCCATCGCATCCTCATGTGCAATCATTATGCATCAGGTCCTGCAGATCTTGGACCTCAAACTTCTCAAATTTTGGTTTGAACTCTGTTCACAGCCTGGCTGACATCACTGAAATTGCGATGGCCCAAAGAGACATATTACAAGTAGTTGCGATGGGATGGCCATCCTCCCTCAACAAGATTCAGACAAAGAGACAGAGAGTCCACATTGACGCATAACAAAGGACTTCGATCCCGAGGAATGCACATCCTGTCTTTGAAGGCAGCGGCATGTCCACCATCTCAAGGTTATTGTTCTGAATTCTAATAAAGTCTTGGAATCATGAGCCATGGCACATCCTTAGTGTACTGCAACCAGTCTTCTTTGTATTTTTGACTGAGGTAGAACTCAATCTCTCGGATGCTCAAAGTGCACATCCCAGCCGACATTGCCACTGGCACCCAGAGTGTCAAATAGGCTCCTGTTGCAAATGAAAACCCAAGGAATGACACAATCTCCCCAGCATAGTTTATGTGTCTGGCCATGGCGAATAGACCACCACGGTATAGCTTGTCACGATTGCCCTGCTTTTTTCCATTGGTGGCGCTGCCACTCCGGGTACACGTTCAACCAGGTTCCTGCCACGAAAACGATAACGCCGGCATATTCAAGCATGCTCCTTGGGCGACAATGAGCAGCCCCATATGCCATTGATGCGACTGAAAGAGGAATAACTCCACCCGCTTCAAAAATGACTTCCTTCCACGGAATGCCACGCGACCAAAAACAGGACATCTGAACCAAGACTCGTACCACAAAAAACAAGCGTACAAAATAGAACTCCATGGCATCGGAATCTGCAATCGTCGCACTCTGAGGTGCGGCTGTCTACATGGCATCTGCACAATCCTGCTGCCAAAGGCAGGTTTGCCACCAGCAGGAGTGCCTGTCAGAAGTAGACTTACTTTATAAGATCTCATAAGTGAAACTGTTCAATTTGGCTAACCAGCAAGCGGGGCGCCTTGACCCACCAAGAAAGGTTAAACCTTAGGATGGCAGATTTGCAAATGGAGTGCCCCGTTCTACAAACTGCAAGCGCACAGAAGCATGGTAAGCTTGGGGCTCCAGAGGAAGAAGCCTGCAGAATAGAAGAAAGAAAAATTGTTAACATGGTCTGGCATCTGTGTTGCTGTCTGTCTTGCTTTCTTCCTAAGCGACTACAAGCTGATAGCCAATACTGAGCCCAGTCCTGGAATTTGTGTCAATGAAGAAGGCACTACGAAAGCCCGTCACCTTGGCAGGTCTCGCAGCACAGCATCAAAAGTATCAAACATCAGTGGCCTCAAGCTGTGCCTGCTCAAGCGACAAGTTGCATAGTGGCCAAACTGTGCCACCCGACAGAGTTGGCAGCCATAGGCCATAGGCCAACAAATGATGTGGCATGGAAGGTGGTTTGTGGCAAGCAATCTATTGCGATATTGATATTGCTGTTTTGCGCTCAGCAAGCCATGGCAAGTCCAACTGAACACTTATTTCTTGGGGGGGGAGGCCGATAGGTAGGTTGCTAGTAGAAGAGGTGGCTATTAGCTACTTAAGCTACTACCTAGGACGCAGGATAGCTCACGCTCTAATGATTTGGTTCCTAGGTTTTGAGGGAAACTTAAGTTGTAGTACAAGGAGTTGCTCTTTCTGATTGAGCTGGCTAGGGAGTTATGCACCTAGTTTGCAACAATCACATCTGTATTCCTTGATTGGTGCTTCCAAATGCTTCGAATGTTTTGGCCAAGAGTGAAAAGTGTCAAGAAGCAACGCACCTCCTTACCGCTGTGTCGCAGCATGTTGCGGTGGTGGCGATTCGAGGCTCGATGTCTTTCAATCTCCTTCAAGCAGTAGTAGCGTCCTTGTTCCTAGTAGTACGGCCAAGAGCCCCTAGTAGCTTCTTGTTCCTAGTAGCGATGCCAGGAGCCCCTATTAGTAGACTCCTTGCTTCTAGTAGTAAAGCAGTGAGCGCTTGACAATTGGAGTTTGATGAGTGGTCAATAGCTTTTGAGCAGAACTCTTCTCACGGACTTCCCTGAAGCCTTGGTCCTGTGAAGGTCCCACAGATTGATCACCTGCCTACGTAAGGTGGGATTCTATTAATTTAGCTGGGAGAAAGCTAGTAGAATCGGCCAAGCAAGAATTACACCACCGTAGACCCCAAACAGTTTGTGTTTTTCAAAATCGGAACAATGTGCAACTAGAGCTTGCGACGTCCAGAGCTGGGAGACAAAGGAATGCAAGGCAGAGGCGGAAATAGCAGTCGAGAGCTGGGAGACAAATGCAAAGGATTGCAAGATGGGCCGTGCCTTCATCGATTTTGGGTAGCCCCCCCGGGGTGGAATAAGTTTTTAGTTATTCTGGGTGGGTTGGACATCATGTCAGAATATTATTCTGACCCGTCTGCACATACCGGAATAATTTAGACAAACAAAATTATTCCACACATAGGTAGCCATCAAGTTTTGATATCTGGCCAACATCGAAGGGGTCTGGAGGGCACAGCCCTGGAAAAATGTCCTGGTTGGCTTTTGGATTATCTAGTTCTTGGACCTGTGTCATTCCAGCATGCCAATACAGGGTACATCAAGGCACCCAGCCATATGCAAGGAAATGTATTTATTCCAGGGGGGGTGGGGGAGTCACCCACCCCTGGAATAGTTCTGTGGCAGCTCACCAGGCCCAGCAGTAGCAAGCATTGCTGGTGAGTGGCAGCTTGGCAAACTTCTTTCCAAGCTGGATACACTTTATGATCTTTCTGGTGTCTGGTTCAAGGCCTTGAGATGTCTGCTTGAGGTAAAGGTTTCCACCACCCCTGGAATACTTTTGGGTCCTACTGGTAGTCGACAGCCAGTTGGCTCAAGCTTCTATGCCCACCCCCCCTCAGTAATTTTTTGAAGTCTTGGACAGGCGACATCGAAGGGGCCTGGAGGGCACAGCCCGGAAAAATGTTCTGGTTGGCTTTTGGATTATCTAGTTCTAGGTCTGTGTCATTCCAGCCTGCCGGCACAGGGTACATCAGGGCACACCCAGCCATATGCAAGGAAATTTCTTTATTCCAGGGGGGGGCGGGGGAGTCACCCACCCCTGGAATAGTTCTGTGGACATCTAAATTGTCTAGACTCTTGATAGTTCATGTTCTTCCTACACTAAAAGAATTTTTACTAAATGTATTTTCTCAAATCTTGTCAAATCTGTCGTCATCATCATCACTGTTTGTTCAGACTCTCTTGCAACGTAGATCTCTGGTTATGATTATCTGTTTTCAATCAAACTCAAAACATGGGTTTATGCTGACATGCACATCTTCCATCACCCATTCCTTCTTCCGAGCAAACAAACACATCGTGAACCGCGAGCAACTGTCATGAAACGCTTTCAAATCATCGTTTCTTGAAACAATTATTCCAATGGGATAGTGAGTTCAACAGCATTATTATTCCGATGGGTTGTTGACATCAAGTTGTTCATTATTCCAATGGGTTGTTGAGTTCAAGCTTATCGTATGTAGCAAAACTATTCTAGGGGGGTTGACATCAGAGTTTTTTTTTGTTCTACCCCCCCATTACATAGTTTTCTTGACCCCCTGTCAAAAATTTATTCCAGTTAAATTTATTCCAGTATGCGACCCCCCCATTGGAATAAAATTTAGTGGACGGCCCATATTGCAAGCCGAAAGCAGACACAGCAGCCCAGAGCTGGGAGACACATGTAAAGGAGTGCAAGCGACATGCAGCCCAGAGCTGGGAGACAAGTGTGAAGGGTTGCAAGCGAGAGGCGGAGACAGGAGTCCGAGTTGGGAGGCACGTGTTAAGGATTGCAAGGCACAGCCCAGACGGACACGGCAACAAGCTGGGAGACAAATGTAAACGATTGAAAGCGACAGGCAAAGGCAGCAGGCCAGAGCTGGGTAACAAACGTAAAGGATTGCAAGGCAAAGGCGGACACAGCAGTCCAGAGCTGGGAGACAAGTGCAAAGGATTGCAAGGCAGAGGCGGATACAGCAGCTGAGAGACACGTAAAGGATTGCAAGCGACAGGCGGACAGAGCAGTCCATGTAACGGATTGCAAGGCAGAGGCGGACACAGCAGCCCAGAGCTGGGAGACACATGTACAGGGTTGCAAGCGAAAGGCGGACAGAGCAGTCGAGAGTTGGGAGACACATGCAAAGGATTGCGATGGAGAGGTGGACACTGCAGTCCAGAGCTGGGGGACACACGTAAAGGGTTCTTGTTGGTCATTGTGTCCGCTTGTCTCCCTTCTGTTTCCTTTTGTCTCCCTTCTTGTCTCCCTTCTTGTTGCCCGGTGCCAACCTCTGCCTTGCGATCCTTTCCATTTGTCTCCCAGCTCTGGACTGCTGTGTTGCAGTCCTAGGGGGGGCAAGAAGGGAAACAAAAGGAAACAGAAGGGGGACAAGCCGGACACAGTGACCAAAAAGAAGGGAGACAAGACCGGAGACTAAGGGAAACAGAAGGGAGACTGTTCGGACGCAATGACCCAAAAGAAGGGAGACAAAGGGTGACAAGCCAAACGGAAGGCCTACACGCTGTCCCACAAGGCGGACACTCTTAGAAAGCATTGAGAACCCCTAACAGTAACCTGTTTGGAGAAAAGTAAAGAAATCACATGGGAGACAAATGAATAGAAATGCTGCATTGCATGGCCAGCGGAAAGGGCGGACACCAGCAGTGCAGGCACCGAACCTGGGAGACAAAAGTAAAGAAATCACATGGGACAAATGAATAGAAATGCTGCATGGCCAGCGGAAAAGGGCGGACACCAGCAGTGCAGGCGCCGAATCTGGGAAACCCACCGTAGACCCCAAACAGTTTGTGTTTTTCAAAACCGGAACACTCTGCGACTAGAGCTTGCGACGTCCAGAGCTGGGAGACAAAGGATTGCAAGGCAGAGGCGGCCACAGCAGCCCAGAGCTGGGAGACAAATGTAGACACAGGGAGACACATGTAAAGGATTGCAAGCGACATGCAGCCCAGAGCTGGGTGACAAATAAAGGATTGCAAGGCAGAGGTGGATACAGCAGTCTAGAGCTGGGAGACAAACGCAAAGGCTTGTGAGGACACATGTAAAGGATTGCAAGGCAGAGGCGGACACAACAGTCAGAGCTGGGAGACAAATGTAAAATTAAGGACTGCAAGGCAGAGGCGGAAACAGCAGCCCAGCGCTGGGAGACACATGATGACAAATGTAAAGCGTTGGAGACAGCAGCCCAGAGCTGGGAGACAAGTGTAAAGGATTACAAGGCAGAGGCGGGCACAGCAGTCCAGAGCTGGGAGACAAATGTAGGCACAGGGAGACAAGTGTAAAGGATTGCAAGGCAGAGGTGGGCACAGCAGAGACAAATGTAGGCACAGGGAGACAAATGTAAAGGATTGCAAGCGACACGCAGCCCAGAGCTGGGAGACAAATGTAAAGGATTGCAGGGCAGAGCAGCTGGGAGACAAATGTGAAGGCTTGCAAGCGAGAGGGGGAGAGAGGAGGCACGAAAAAAGGAAGACAAGGCGGACACAATGACCAACAAGAATGGGGACAACAAGGGAGACAAGAAGGGAGACAAGACGGACCAAGTCACCTGGGAGACAGGTGAATAGCAATGCTGGAAAGGGGAAAAGGGCGGATGCCAGCAGTGCAGGCACCGAACCTGGGAGACAAGAGTAAAGAAATCACTTTAAAGACAAACGAATTGAAATGCTGCATGGCCAGCGGAAATGGGCGGACACCAGCAGGGACACACCTTGGAGACAAATGAGTAGACATGCTACATGGCCAACGGAAAAGGGCGGACACCAGCAGCGACAGACCTGGGAGACAAATGAACAGCAAATAAGTAGAAATGTTACATGGCCAGGGCGGACACCACCAGTGACAGACCTGGGAGACAAATGAATCAGACCTGGGAGACAAATGAATAGAAACGCTATATACATGCCCAGCGGAAAAGGGCGGACACCAGCAGTGACAGACCGGGGAGACAAATGAATAGAAACCCTACATGGCCAGCGGAAAAGGGCGGACACCAGCAGTGACAGACCTGGGAGACAAATGAATAGAAACGCTACATGGCCAGCGGAAAAGGGCGGACACCAGTAGTGAGAGACCTGGGAGACAAATGAATAGAAACGCTACATGGCCAGCGGAAAAGGGCGGACACCACCAGCGACAGACCTGGGAGACAAATGAATAGAAACGTTACATGGCCAGCGGAAAAGGGCGGACACCAGCAGTGACAGACCTGGGAGACAAATGAAACGAATCGCTACATGGCCAGCGGAAAAGGGCGGACACTAGCAGTGACACAAAGGGCGGACACATCTTAAGAAAGAATTGAGAACCCCTAACAGTAAACTGTTTGGGGAATAAAGAAATCACCTGGAAGACGCATGAATAGAAATGCTGCATGGCAAACGGAAAATGGCGGAAAGCAGCAGTGACACAACAAAATACAGAAAAGGAGTCTTACAGTAAATGTTAAGGAGGAAGAAAAAGGGAGTGCCTTTTATTCCTTGTCGTCCTTCCCTTTTCAATTGAAGCAAAACGAGCAAAGCTTTGAGGAAAGGATTCCAAGTTGCCCCCCGAGCTTGGTTCATCGAATACAGTCGTGCACCAACATCAACCAGGTGTCCTCCGGCGTGCACTTCCCTTGAATAATGGCACCACATTCACAAACTACACCCGGGATCCTGCAATCAAAAGGCAAAGACTCAATATGTCTGAGGGATGCAGCACTACTGGCACTACTTACATAGTACCCATTGAGGGCAGTGTTGTTAAAGAGAGGAATCACACGTCTCCAACGTGAAGCGGGTACTGTTTCATCTTGATTCGACTGTGGCAGTATGATATGTCCTGAGTGCTCCGCCATTCACTTTGCCATTGGACTTAGCCTGATGCTTCTCTCTATAAATCTTCCGCCTTACCTCAAGAGGCAAAGTTCCGAGCGATGAGTAGCAACCAAAGTAAATCGCTGCAAAAAGTACCTACAGTTTCTCAGCCCCTGTCCCGCGGCGACAAGCGCATCCAGGCTATCTGAAACCCTACCACAAACCTTGCGATAAACGCATTCATGGCACAGTGACATGTTCAGCCTCTTGAGCTGTGAAATGCAAGATTGATTGTTTTTAGGAATTGCCACGTCTATAGGTTGGAGGGCATCGCTATTGGGTTGTTTTAGGAATTAGCTTCCTCTTTAGACAGCCATCTAATGTCAAATCTGCTGATCTTCCTTGCAACCACATGGTATTTGCAACTTAGGGCATTGCCCCAAAGCAGCAGCAGTGCTCGCAACAAGGAAGGCCTACGCAAGGTCAAAAGCGGCCCAGAAATCGAAAAGACGCAACCAAGACCAACGAAGATAGAGTCCTGCGCCCAAAGCATCCAAGTCCCTCAACCAAACTGTAGAATCTGTTCACTAGATCAGGGTTGTGAAGCCATGCCTTCACATCTATCGAAACCACGCCGCCGTCTTCCATTGCATTGCAAGGGACGAGGTGTGAGACAAACCTTGAACAAAATCTGGATGCCGTTGGCTTTGCATTGGACGGTTGTCAAAAGCGTTCATATCATTGAGCCGAGCACGGCCACCTGATACGAAGCGAGTGTCCCATGCACCAAGAATATCAAGCAAGCATGTGGCAGCGATGCAATGCAAATGCCAATGAGGAGCTTGTGCGCGCTCGCTTTGACCCTCTGAATCTGTCAAGGCCATCAACCCCGTCTTCAGAATATCAGATGCCTGTAAGCTCAAGCATAACCAAAGGGCATCGAAAACATAAAGTGCACCTACTTCCGAACCTGAGGCTCACATACCTCGAAAGGTGCACATACTTCTGGCACGTGCCCGACATGCCCTGTCCAAAGAGTCGAGTCAACATCCCACAGCCATGTCCACACTTCACGAGCAAAAAATGTTCACACCTCCAAGAGGTGGCATAAGCCCCAACCTCGGGAGGCCATGGCCATGAGGCTCATGAGGTACAAGTCAACAGTGAGAATCCAAGGCTGAAGACTGTCGCATGCGGCAACGAAGGTCAGAGGCCTGATAGATTTCAATCAATTTGAGAGCCTGATTTGGCTGTTGCCCCAAATTCCTTCCAGAATTAATATATACATACGCATATACATATACATATACATATACATATATATGAAAATGATGGTTTACGCGGAGATGTTCACCTACTCTAGCTTGACTGGAGCAGGTCCATCGATTCAATGGGACGAGGTGAAGAACAGTATATAATATAGATTAAGTAGACTTTGCAACCTGTTGGCTGAGGAGAATGACAATCCCGTCCTCACAAGACTTTTCAACACAATGCAACGATCTCTACCGATGTACAATCCGTAATACTGATTATGTGTCGGCATTTACGTTGAGTCCTTTGGTTGCGGTGTCAATGTCTTTGCGGGCTACCTTGGTCTGAGCCGCCCAGAGCCTGCGATTGTTCCTCCGCCAAGGCTTCGGTAACTTCTGCGACATCCTAGCGGCTCAGTCTGAGTGCTGCGGAAAACAAAGGAAAAAAGGTCTCCAAACCTCAGCGCTGTATTTGCAATTTGAAGGGACACCCACTACCAAGGATTCTGCGGATCGACATAAAATAAACATGAGCAAATACAGTATAGCAGCAGTTACAAGTCTGAGCATTCCTTGCTACTTAGTCATCCGCACATGAAGAATCATCTCTGCCCCGGAACACTAACAGTGAGCACAAAAATTGGCACCACGAAGCGCACGAGAAAATTCGACCCCAAAACGTGACTTCTAAGCTTAGATTCACCCCTCCCTAAACTAGAGTAGTCTATGCTAAATCTACAACAGCCTTTTCTCTGAGCTCTCTCTAGCCTGTCGTCCACTCCTACGGTGCACTGTGATCCTTGGCAAAAAACACACTTATTGTTGTTGTGTCAAACAGGCTCGCGTTCAAGAGTGAACGAGGTGGGTGGTGCTGGCCTCTACGTGACTGGAGATCAAGCATGACTCTCTGCATCTTGAAACTTTTTGGGACCTGCTAAAGGGCTCAGTTAACTGAAGTGAAAGGTCCGCCTCCGCAATGGTGTGACATCCATAGCGCAATTCACGTGCTAGGGGTGCTTGTAAACGTAGCGCAGCGCGAAAAAAGGGCGCAAGTCCCATCCGGTGACAGAGGTGGCGATAATGGATCGTTGGGAGGAAGTCTTTGCAGAGCGCTGCGTGCCCCAATATGCCCCAATGATGGGAAACGAATAGACGCTGCACGAATCTCCGATTAATGAACACTTCTCAAGTTCGTAGCCTTTGCGGGCTTGTTTGATTTTGCTAGCTGCCCAGGCTACGTTGCAGTGTCCAAAGCCGTAGCCCATCACTAGCTCTCTCTCGGAACTGTTGGTGCCCGATCATTCAACCTGCAACAGCCCATCGAAGTTGGCAATCCCCGTCAGCCCTGTGGATCCCAGCCGGTTTGTATGGGGGTTCATCTTTCCAATCTGCCCTCATGCAAGTAGGAAAACTATTTGCTACCTTCTCACCAGGCCATGAAAACTCCGGGCTCATCCACTGATCCACCTCGCAGTGCTGACACATTAGCAATGACCATGTTCCACCTTCTATCTGCAACCGCTTGGATGCCCTGCAGGCAGCCCTCAACCGTTTCAGAGGTCCAACAGAGACGGGGACGTTTTAGGGGCACTGCATCGGCAGAATCCAAATAGTAGGGGTGAAACCCCATCCACTCAGAAATCTCTGTAGACGCAGCCTCATCCATTGAGGCTACGTTTTCCGCAGCCACCTTAACCTGCGCCTCCTCTGGAAATTCTTCTTGGATGAGTCTCCATATCCGCAGGAACTCAAAGAACAACGAGCTTTGACTGCCCCCTAAGTTCCTACGATTAGCTTTGGCTGAACTCAAATCCCTGCAGGGGAATCCTCCCCATAAATGAACTTCCTTGACTGCGTGGAAGCTGCGGTGCCAGGACTGCACTGTCTCTCTTGTAATGTCTCGCACATCCCGCAGAATTTCCACTCCCGGCCATTGTCTGCTGGCCACCCTGTTGGCCGGAGCGTGAATATCAACTGCAATGGCGCCTTGAGGCACAATGTCAAGGATGTCGTAGATCCTGTATGTTCCCCCTATTCCGGAGAACAGGCCAATCACAAGCACGGGCGCTGCCCCCAGACTTTGACTGGAAAATCGACTAGAGAGGACGAAGTCTTTCCCTTGCAATGTAAGTTGCCTGCTGTACCCCGTTGCTCCACCAGACTCTGACGCATCGCTGCACCACACTGTCTCATCGACCACTGCTGTCAGGTTGGTGTGAAGCAAGGGGATTCCTCCTAGAATGTTCAAGAACTCTCTCTTGGTCTTAAGGGCAAGGTTTTCCCCGTGATCTCCCTTGTTAATGAATTTCCAAACGCTGTCCAAAAAGCTCATTCCTGCCCGACGGAATAGAAGAACGTGGACCCAACGACCTGCCACAACCTGTACCATCTTCCGCTTAAGAAAGGGCTGCCCTAAAAGCCACAAAGTTGCTTGAATGAGCTTGCCAAACCTCTGAGGGGAACCACCAACGACTCCGACCTCCCCTTGAAGAAGAGCACCCAACTCCTCAACCTGCTAAGAATGCGAACCTTTTTTCTTTTCAGCGGAAAGAATCCCATGCGTCTTCCAGGTTCTTTCTACCGTGTCGTGGACCTCATTACCAACCTCCGGTGTTTCACCTTTCATCCTCCTATCACCTCCCATGAAATTGTCAAGATAAACTTGCCAAAAATATTTATCCTCTTTGATGGCGGTTGAAGCGGTTTCAAGAAGGAATTGGGGAACCGGTTGTCCTCTCCTTACCTGCGCTCCTTTCACCAAGCCTGCCCTCCAAAGCACCTCCTCTGACACTTCCTGCATCAAGGAAACCGAACTATGCATACCCATAGGTAATACTCTGCAGGCTAGGTAGGTTTCAGAGCTGTTCACACCAACCGAGTGACCCGGGTACGATACCCCAAAGGCCAGGTACCCCAACCAGGCCCTGGAGAGTTCGAACAAGTAGAATGCCGATGAAATGTCGCTCTGGTAGAAATGGAAAGTCTGGTCACAATCTAGCACCGCTGCCTGCCACGCGGTAATCGCCGGGAGACCTTCCACTGCTCCCCGCACCTGATGCATTGCACTGTTGGTCGCTTTGAGGTTCATGATCACCCTCGGGCGCCGCTTGCAATTGTTGCTGGCTTCTTCACGCCAAAGAGTCCATTCAAGATTTTGATCCCTTCTAATTCTAATTCAACCACTTCCGATGAGGGAATCCACTCGCAAGTGCCATGCTTAACTAACGCTTCGCAGACCCGAAGTTTTTCCCCCTTTCCAAAATGAGTCAACCCACAGATTTTAGGCCGTGGAGAGTCAAAACCAGTTTTCAACAACTTCTCAGGGGGTCTGAAGGATCATTTTGGTAGCCGGTGACACCAGTTCTACTAGTTTGATTGAACCTCCGTGTCCCAAGGGTGGTAGAGCAGGCAAAATCTTCAGGGCTTCACAAGTCCCAACCTCTTCCCCACAATAGTCGAGTTTCGCGCACTCCAAATCACGCCCCACCTTTTCAAAGCTCAGGAGCGGACTGCAGTGACACTGCGCAAGCTCCTTCGGTGATCACACTGCCTCCTCCTCTTGCCACTTAGACAAGGGCCCCCTGGTCCAGCGCAGCTTGCGCTTTCTAGACCAGCAACCGGAGGACCGCTCCAGGGCTTGCTTTGGGTCTTTTTCTCAACGGCGCTTTGAATTGAGCTTCGCTGTCGGATCCTGAGTCTTCGGAGTACCCTTCGTAGGAGCTGTCGCTTGGGTCGGAGCTCACAATTTACCCCGTTTATCAATATTCTCTTCCTTCCCTTTGTCCTTTCTTTCTTCTTCTTCTTCTTTTTCTTTCTTGTTGAGTGGCTTCGATCCTTGTCCTTCTTTGGGGGATCTCTGTCGTCCTCCTGTCTCCTCTGCAGCTGATTGAGAAGAGCTAGCAGCTAGCAACTCCTCTCTCTCCGTCCTCTGTCCTCCTCCAGCCTCTCTCTCCTTCTCCTTCTCTTCGCCACTCCTCTTGGGCCTTCCCCCAGCTACTTGTTGCGCCTGTCTCACAAGCTGACTCGAGACATCTCTCAAAGAAGAACCTCTTGTATCCTCCAACCTTGTCCTCTTCCTCAATGAACGTGCGAGGTGCCTAACCCCCAATCTCCACGACTCTCCTCTTCTTCTTCGAACCTCTTGCCTTAATTCTCTCAACGCGCGACCCCTCAACTCCTCGCTCAACACCTCCTGCCACTCGTCGTTCCGACCCTCTGCAACGCCTTTCCCCTTGGCCCGCGCTCGTGATCGCAGCGCACCAGCTCCCGCCTCGCGACGTTTGGGTGAAGGCTTCAACTTGGCTGCATCTCCAACTTTCTTCTTGCCAGCCCCGGTGCCATCCGCGTTGTCCAAATCCATTCACCTCAAACCTGGGAGAATGGTCCTGTCGCCTGGCGCACCAGCTCCCCGCTCTCTCTCGTCCTTGTCCTTCTCACCTCTCCAGGCATCTCCTCTCCATCCAGCCATTTGGCCACTTGCCGGGGGTGCGAACCTAGGAAGTAGGCTGGATTGAAACCTTCCCTCGAGAACGCACGCAGACGAGTAACGTGCAAATACCCTTCTTCGGCCTCTGTGCAAGGGGTACCAATGCATGCAAATAGCCCTCTTTTCTGTTGAACTGGGATGAGATTCATTTGTTCAGTTGAGGGTCCGTGCAACCTACTCCATGAACCCTCAACGCCATCCCACTGTCTCCCGTGACCATATGGTCCATCACAAGGAACCCTGCCTGAGCCTCTGAGCGGGGCTCCCAATCCGAAGCGCTCAGCGGGACCTCCACGAAGTCTCCTCTTCCTAAATTCAACAACGCCCAATTCTCCTTGTCGTCCATGCTGTAGGTCGTGCCTTCTTGCTGCCATCCTTCAATATTGCTCCTCAGCGCGGACATGGTGGAGGCGGTGGGATGCTCGAGAGGTCCTCCTCTCTCGATACCCTCAAATCCTCCAGCCTTCGCTTCCTGTCCAATCTCACTCCTGGTTTTGACTTCCTCATAGTCGACTGCTGATGCTTGCGTCCTCCTCGCCTGCCGCTCCTTCTTTCTCTCTCACCTCCTTCTCTCTGCTTGTGTTTCGTCCTTGAGCTTCTTCCTGTGTTCGAGTGTTCGCCTCGACCTGAATGCTTCTTCTCCTTCTCTTCCTTCTATACCTCAACCCGCGGGCTCGGAACAGGTGGAACTGCAGCCGGCGGCCTACGCGAGGGTGTCCTCTGCTCCTCAATCTCGTCCTCGCCTTCAGCCTCCGTGCGCGTGTAAGAGTATGACTGTTCTGGGTCAGGCTCGCCTCCAACGGGCTCGTCTCCTCCCTTCTGCGGCCTCGTTGGCTGGGACTTCGGTGTAGCCCCCGCAGCTGCAGACCCCCCGCGCTCAGCGACAGCAGGTGGTGGTGGAGGTGCTACTGGGACCAGCCTCAGCGAAAGAGTCCTGAAAACCCAAACCTGCCGAGCCAGCCAGTCGTTGGCTGCGCGCCTGAGGTCTTGATTACCCCAGCGCGAGTTCAGATCGCACTGGATATTCTCCAGTGCTGAGCACCCCACACACCAGCCGTCCTCAACCGAGCTCTGGGTCTGATGGCACTTATTGCACCACGGGCGCGGCATCAAGTGCCTTGCAAGACCTATAAGCCGAAACATGCGGTCCATTCGTGAACTTCTCCCTATGCCTCTAAAGAGTACAGTTGGAACAAGCATCGCAGCACAACCGGCATAACCTCCAACCCTTCTCTTCAACCCGGCACACCTCAAGCCACCTGAGACGCCGGACCACCCCTATCAACAAAACTTTGAAGTCAATGTTAGGCCAGCATCGACTTCAAGATACATGGTCACATACATACATGCAAACCCCAATCTGAGCACGGCTATCATACTCGATATACTCTCCACGAACCGTCGCTAGCCTGGAAGCTAGGAAGCTTATCAAACCATGCGGATCTTACAAATCTTGCAACAAAGCGCTGAGTTCACCACTTTGCTTCCACACCAATCAGCCGCAAACCAACCTCTCACCACCTTGCTAGCTCACCACATTGCAACCTTATGATATAGCGAACTCTCCAGCTCAAGGCTGAGCTGGGGCATTTGGCCAACAACAATCGACAATCGCAAGCGAGCACCACAACCCACCAGGTTACATCACATGGCATGCTAACAGCGTGGAATTTCTCCCAGAACTTTTCCATCATACACTGTAGGCCGTCAGTGCTAGTAATTTGAGCATACACCGTGTGGCAGTGTGGTGTGTTAAATAAACTAGCAACTAGTAAGCAAGCTTGAACGCGGTTCCTCACGAGCTTGTGCCAGCTCTTGCTTGAGACAAGCAATCTCTTGCTTGGCTGAACTGCACCTGCAAATCTGTCAACGTTCAGAGTTAGTGGGAGTCCAATGGGAGGAAAACAAGCCTCACCTCTCCCACGACTCAAGCAGCCTGTCTCCACCACGGGATGCCTCCAAATGCATCTTAAAAACGTACTTATCGCATCGATCATCTATCTGAGACTGAAACTGTTAGAGCCTGCTGGATAGAGTCACTGAGACTTGTAGCATCTTGTAGCGTCAGAAGACGCTCTGCTCACACAGCACTCAGAGCTCTCTGGTAAAGCGATCAACGTAATGAGAATACATGAGAATACGATGCGAAAGCAAAAACAGAGGCTCCAAAGTTGTCCCAGAAGATCCGCCTCTCGCAACGACTCGACAAGCTGCTCTTGAAGCCGGTGGCCTAGCAGCGATTCCCAAGAGAGAAAGCACCGAATTCATGCGAACCAAGCAGCTGGATTCTGCTATGAATTGAAAGGAATCACTAAACTTGTCCAATGAAAGCCATTCACGGGCTGTCCTTGACGAATTAATGCTGAATTCTCTGCACATACCTCCATGATTGGAAGCAGCAGCAAAGCACAAGTTCACTTAAGAATTTTCATTGATGCTGAGTCGTGCCTCCTCTAATTTGGCCTTCACAGGCTCGACCTGCAGCATAATAGTCTCATACGGTTTAACTAAGCCTAGACTATAGCAGCATGTCATCAAGCGGATTTCTGTTGGAGGCCTGCCGTTTCATGTGTTCGAACTCCTCGTGAAATCCTTGACGCGCCTGGGGAACATCTATAATAGGTCCGAAAGAATCCGAAAGAAGAATTTGGCAGCGTGTCTTGCAAGTCTTTTGCAAGTAATGAGGGCTGCGGTCAAACTGTCAAACCAAGGATGAGCGTGACTGAGGGTCCTTGGCCGCTTCTGTCTCGCTCTCAATCAGGCAGTTGCGAACTGCTAGGACTTCTTCGCGGTAGTTCTGCAAAAGATTGAAAGTTTTAAAGAAAAGCATCAGTCAGAATCTGTGCGTGGTTGCACCAGACTAGTCTGCAGGGCTGATGGTTTGGTAGTACTCAAGAGGTTTTAGCGCAACTGTGACTGAGTTGACAACTTAGTGTGAGACTGTGGGATAAAGTCATATTTGATAGTACTTGTGAATCAAAGAACAACTCATGCTTTCGTGATGCGTTTCCCAAAGATCCCATACTGCCTGAGCTGCTTCCACCACCCCTGTCTCAAAGCGAGCCTCGAGGCTACGCGTTAGATCAAATCATGATCATACTTTGGGGGGTGGCCCGAAAGCTCTAAGGACTCTAAGGGCTTTCACCTGCCAGAAGTCTCTGTCAGTAGATGTAGTTGCATGAGCCATCAGAGCTTCTGCCTGGTCGAATCTGTGCCAATCACTCTGTGCGACTGGTGCCCTATTGAGTCACCCGGTTTAAACTAAACCTTCGAGTCTTGTATGAAACGTGAAACTGCAGCTCTTACAGCGACAAACTTGAAGGCTTCAACTTGAAGGCCAGGCCCTGCCTCTCTTCTCTGAAGGTTGGCAATCTCTCGACACCTCACGAAAGTGGATCTGTTAAAAATGGAACAAACCTGAACACATGTTTTACTTTCTTCTCTACAGCAAGTAAACCGTTCCTCCAAAGAATCTTCTTGCCAACGTCTAAACTACTGAGCTTTGCAGCCACAAACAAGCTCCCCTCCCCTTTCACCCTCCTCGTGGCTCTCGACTCAAGCCCTTGCCTCACTTGGCCTTCTTCCTTTGAGCTCTGTAAAGCATTTTCCGCCTGTATCACTTCTGCTCCTCAGTACTATATACTGACATGAGGCCAAGCTGGTCGAATGGAAACTGCAAGCAAAAACTCTGACTCAATGTTCTCAATTTATTAATGACATGACCCAAAAAACAAAGACGGTGTCAACAACCAACGAGTGTTTCTTGGTCAGAAAGCATTCTGTGTTCTGGGCTGAGCAGTGCTGAGAAGGCCTAGCTATACAAAGTCCAATCAATCTATGAAGAACTCACACCAACCTCGTTCTTCCCAGCTTCAACGTGTGCAGTTTGTAGGCCTCGAATATGGAGACTAAGCCTTTGTTGGTTTCAAGTGCTGTAATACATGTGTGGGTTTTTGAAAGGTCGTGCCAAAATCCAAACGAAGGAGTAGCAAGGTCGACAAAGGAGCAGCAAGGACCAGCTGGCCCCTTTTCGCACCGGTAAAGATAAAACCCACACGTAAAGCTACTTTTCTCTACAGGGAATTTGTTGCGCCGCTTGGCTACCGGACTTGCCCGGCAGGATGCGGTGGTTGCCTCAAACAGACTTATGCTGCAAATACAAGCAGACTGATCCTTTTGCAACAACCTCAGCTCAGGCCTCAGAAATGCTTAGCTCCTTCATACTCGGCATAGAAAAAGGATTGACAACTAGCTTGCTCAAAAGAATGAGCAAACGTCCGACGTCTGACCTGTCCTTTCAACAACTACATATCATATTCAAACAGTTGCAAACATAGAAACCCTTCATTCAAAAGTTTTCTTTGCACAAATCCATTGAGAAGGTGTGTCCAAATCCAGATTAGATTCTGTGACTAGTGGAGCTCCCTCCTGCTGCATCATACTCACTCGTTGCTCCAATGTATGCCTGGGGGGCACAGGAGTGTTCGGCTTGCTTTATTATGGCAGTGGGAAAAGGGCCCCAAAGATTCCTGCTCCTGCGAGCACAGTGAGTATTGAGTATTGACATGTACTCCATGTCCTACAAACTCAATCTAAACAAAAAATGTGCTGCCAAAGTAAGTGTCCTGCTCAGTACTTGCCAGTCTCATCTCTTCGCGATGTAGCAGGCGCACAGCCTCCAGGGAGGTGGTTCGCCAAGAACACAATGGCCATGGCTTTCTGATGCTTTCTGGACTGCCTCAAACTCCTGAGATAGCTCCTGCTGAAGCTGGCCCACTGAGCTTCCAAGGGCCTCAGAATAGCTGGTGAGTATATAGCTGTTGAAGAAGTTTCGAGGTTTATCCATCCAAAACCAAGGACAATGCCACAAACTCTTGAGCAAATGGTGCTGCGCGTTGTCGCACCTGACCACTGGGAATCATGCAGAACTAAAAATCCTTTACACTGAAGGTGAAAATACTGTTCAAATCGTACATCCACATGCATTTTCTGGTAGATCAATCAAGGTGGCTGCTCTTCTGGAAATTTGAGATTTTGATGACATTTGATGTTGACATCTTCTAGCAACTGTGCCTTTGTGCTAACTCACAACTGTTGTGGCGTTCAGGATACAGTGCACTGGATGTTTGGAGATTGGATGTAGACGAGTCACTTGTATTGGACTGTAAGTAATCAAAAACTCAACACTACACCGACCTGAACTGAACTGTGACATGTAAGGCCCGAAAGAAACAACATCAAAACAAAACAAAATACATATATTATATGTATATATATATATTATTGTGCTGTCAAGTCTTCCTTTTGTGTCTTTTTTAGACCTCTTTAGGCCATTTAAAGACCTTTCTCTGTTCCTTTCTTTGGCTTTTCTTTACCTGCTGCTACAATTTACTGTACATCCTGAGCTGCCCAATTTAGATGGGCTCAAAAGGGACAAACATGTTCAAAATGAGCATTAAAAAGATCTACGTACTAGTCTACAGTAAATAAGAAGCACAAAGTCAGAGCGGAAAGAATTCGTCAATCTCAACACACGTTGCAGGCTGTTGCTTACCAGGAAGATCAAACATGCCTTGCTAGGACGGTTTTTTGCCTCCACAGCGTCTTCCAGAAGCTTTCGCTCCCTTGGCCAAAGCTTTTCAGAAGAAAAGAGTGAACAAACCAAGAGAGTAAACAGAACAAAAAAGCAATGCAATGCAGTCCAAAGATTGAAACGTCAAAATGACACCAGCCAACCGTCTTTTGCTAACTCGATGTTTTTAGTTCCTTTATCCCTTTCATTACATGCCGCGATGCTCCGCACCCTCCGTTCGCCGCATTGCCCGCCCGGGTACATGCTTTGTTCATGCCAGTTCACAAGAGCTGACGTTCACGCTTCGCAAGTTCACGCCAGTGCCGGAATGACCGGCTTTCAGCCGAAAAGAAAAAACACACAACTGTCTTTTGCTAAACGGCTGATCGAATACATGAATACATGGGAATACCCTCTGCACATCTTGAGGACCGGACGTAGCCAAGGATTTGAGCTCCAACTCAAGTGTTGCAAGTTCACTAGCCTGCCAAAATTTAAGAGTTCAGCCACTGCTTCACAACTAGCGTCCAGCTATGCTGAATCAAAAACAGCAACTTGGTGCAAGAAGCATTCACCGCGATGCAGCCGACAAGAAGCGCATTATCGCTGAGCCGTTTGAGCTGCAAAATGCCTGTGCTATTGAAATCAGCACGGCTGACTTCCTATACAAGGCTGCGCTTTGCCATGTGCCTTTGCAGCACGGCAAACACCGCTTGTGCCTTGTGTCTTGGTGCATAGGTCAAAGACGTTCCAAACGAAGCAAGTCTTGTTTTAGACCACGTTGGATGTCCGTGGAAAACTACGGACTTCAAACATGCATGCAGCGTTTCTTCCAGGAAATTCTTGCCGATCTAGGCAGCAAAGTCAAACGCGCTGCGGTGACAAAGCAAGAGCAGGAAGACTCGCTGAATTGAGTGCAACGTCGCAGGAGCGTTCACACCACGTGTGACGTGCTTATCTGTGCTATGGGTGAAATCTTCATCCAGGCCTCCAGTGTCGACGTGCAGTGTCAGTGGGACCACCATGAAACTGTTGATCTGTTAGAAGAAAAAAAGGTCAGAGCGCTTTGATGAACACCAACTCTATCCAATCAAATGCGTTCGCTTTGTTGAAGATAGAGAGAGAAAGAGGCAAAAGAACAAATACATACATCGACACCATGTGGTAGTTTTTTTCTACTATCCAGTCAAGGTTCTGCATGAATCTCCGCGCATTATTTCCTGAAACGTTTGCGGAAAGAAAACAACAAATCCAAGCAAGACTCTGTTTCGTCTTGATTGACCAAGCTTGGGCCTGCACCGGCCAACAAATCTCCCGCTTCCATTCCACACCCTGCAGGCCCTGCCACCTTGATGAGAAAGTGAGAGTCCTGTGATTCGGAATCATTTGGCCTCCACACAGCGGGTAAATTCGGCTCGTCGATGTTTTGGCCCAGTGTCCTTGAGGCTCTCCTTCAACTCATTCAGAATTGGATCATCACCTGGACTATTCCACTCTTCGTTTTCTGCAAATGTCTTTTCCGTCTCAATGTTCGTTCCCTTGCATCTTTCTCTTCTAGTCATACGACTTCCACCACTGCCACCAGTGTGTCACTTGGAATTCTGCCGCTTACTTCTTCGTGAAGTGAGAACTGGTGAAGGAAAAATTGTATATAGGAGCCACGGCACACTTTGCACTGCTCTTCAGCTTCAGAAGTCTCATCAGCGCGAGGAACACTGCAACACGCACGCGACAGCTGGAGTCCTGAGAATGGACCCTTGGACCCTCAGCCACTTAGCATCTGCAACCCAAACAAGGATCAGCAAGGTCATGGGAGTCACTCACAGCGAAAATGATGGAAAATCTGGCCTTCATTAGCATCTTGAGCGAATCCTGAGTTGCAGTTCCACAAACTTATACAAACATATATTAATGTGGGCACTATTTGGCTGCTGCTTGCAATCGCACAGCCTGCTGCTGGCCAGCCGTCAGTGCATGTGAGTAGAGTCAACTGTGTCATGCTGGGTTGTTTGACAAACAGCTCGTTGCGCAGCATGTTTTTGTGTGTTGCTGATCCATAGCAAGACTTCAGTATTCTTTGCAGTCTGATAGTCAAGCACTCGGTTTGCAATGCAAAGTCCACCACCAAGCTGCTATGCTTTGTGAATCGTCAGGGGAGGAGATCTGCTGCAATGCCTGGAGTTTGACAAGTGAACTCAGCGTTCAAGTTTCACAGCAAGTCTCATGCCCTTTCAATGATACCCCTGGCCCCCATTGGGCCCGCATAGCTTGATCACCAAATAGGTCACACCGCCATTCTGATAAAAACCTATGGTCCTGGTGTGCGAGCATACGTAATTATATACATGAGCCCACCACAAAATAAAAGCACTTGGCTTTGTTAAAGGAAGGAAAGTCATTGTCGAAGGATTGTGTGTTTCATATCACACAAGACTGTTTTTTGTCAAATAGATGCAAATAGATAATTATAGATGGTCAACTTCGCCGACTGCCCGCAAGGAATCTACAGTGACATGGTGGGGATTTTGAAGGGACCAAAGCCAATGGCATGTGCAGGGTGAGCATAGGTACCGCAGCATGCCCATGTTGCTTTGTTGCATTCAATTTTATTGGACGACATCAACTAAATTTGATGGAGACCACATTGCGACCGAATGAAGTGATACTGAGCTGAGCTAAATAATTCAATAAACATGCCTGATTAGGAGCAAGGACGCTACTAGGGACTCCTGGGCTTACTACTAGCAGCAATGTTCGCTACTAGTATGGCTTTTTAGGGATGGCTTTTAGGCGTGCAACTCACAGCACAACATTGGCCTTCACTGCGTTGTGGCGAACACCCCAGTCTGGATGAGCAAGACGTCTCCTGGCGAGCTACCCTGCTCAGCTGCTGGGGTATGTAACAGTATATTATATACAAACTCGTGCAATTGGCAGAGCATGCACAGTTTCTTGCACTTGCATTTGTGATCATTTGTGCCCATGTCAAAGAGTGTGTTTAATTGCAGTTTCAAACCTTAAGTTGCCAGTGACTGTATTCTGATGCTTGTGAGCGGGCTGCTGATCTTGTTCGCAGAATGATTCAGTGCTGTGAGCTGTTCACAGCTATTCAATCTTATCTGCCAAGACGTAACATGGAGCTGCTTCTTAGCTGGAATGCATTTGCTGCTGAAGAGTTTCAAAGTCAATGCCTCATGAATCTAGGAACGGAGCTCTGAGAACATCACGAGGAGACGAGACAGTAGTTACTAGTTGTTACTAACAAACTTCTGTCTTTATTGCAAAGAAACTGGAAGCTAGCAGCTAGGCTAGCGGGCTCCTTACTTCGGCCAGGGTTTCAGTTGGGCATAGGTCTGTCAGCGCCATCAAAGCCTGCATACAGGTGAAAACAATTCAGTCAGTTGGCTTGCCAGAAAGATGCAAACTCTGTCATACACTCCCTTTGTTGGGACAGAAACAGTAAAAACATTAAAGAACTTAAAGCCAACTCAAGTAAAGAGAATTGTGCCGAGTAGCTTCGACAGCTGCTTCTCGGACTTCATCTACCGGGTCCTTCAGACGCAACACTTCGGACACTTCATGTGTTTCTCCACATCTCTTTAGCACTCCCTTTCAACCTGTTTCATATGTAGCACAACTCACCTGCCTCCAAGCAAAAGGCAACTTCCGGAATAGCATGCCTGATGAAGTCGCGGCTCCACCGGTGACATGCCACTTCACGCCTTGGCATGTAAAGAGACGTTAAAATTACAAGTTGCAAAGCAGAAGTGAATTCTATGGGTTTCAGAATTTCAGGTTGATAAATTTGATGCGGAATACTGTAGAGAAGGCATTGGATCCAAGAACTTGCATTGTGTCTCAATGTTGCTGAGAGTCAATGTTGCAAGCTTTCGAGTTTTTCCAGCATTTGCACCTGAGGCATGCCGTCATGAGTCATTGCCCTCTACAGCTGCAAAGCAAGGCTTGTCTCCTGTGCTTTCCTGCTTTATAGATTTGCACATCCCATGTGGAGGCCTAGGCTTCTTGTTGAGGAAATCAGCAGCACGAGCTGCAGAATTCCTTGAGAATCGCAAAGTTGGTCAAGCCTGTCCTGTCAGCATCCACTGCGAAAGAAGGCCATGCCAGTGTCATTCTGAAATCACTCTGAATCTGTCGATTCGGCTCCTGATCACCAAGCTCAGTGTCCGTGCCCCAAATGAGCATCTGGAAAGGTGCTGGAATCCCTTCGATCTCAAGAGCTACCTGGCAAGTGCTCAATCTGGAGGTACCTGGTGTAGAAAGATGTAGATTATAACAGGAGGGATAGCTCCACGGATCTCAGTTTGCATTTGCGTGCCTTGAGATCCTGTACCAATGCAGTTCCATCAATTTGGATTTCCACTTGTTTTCCAGATAGCCACTTGACAAGTACACAAAGACGGTCATGGTGGCACGGAGTCTCGTCCTTGGTGACGGTTTTAGTATCGACTTTCTTTCAGAGTCAGTCTCCAAAGTCTTTACCAAGCGGCACCGTCCAAAGCGTACTCTGAGAGGCCATCCATGAAAACAAGGCTCTCAAGCCCAATCAATTAACCAAAAGTCAAGCCTAAAAGTGCGTACAGGACTGACAGAGAATGCTTCGTTTGCATAGGTTGCATAAAGTTCACAGGAGAACACGCCGTGTCATTGCTGGTATGTGTGGACCCTCGTCCGAGTTTTTCAGTATTCCACTCATGTCTAGGAGTGCTCAGGCCAACTTTGTCTTCCTTCTACCAAAAGCTGCAGGACAATTAAGAGATTCTCTGGTGCTTCTGGCTGAGTACTTTTAGATAGCTCTTCAAGAACATCCCTGTCTTTGTGTGTCCTTTCTGTGCCTCAGGCTGCTTGTTTGGCTGTCCAGACCGGATCTGGTCCTGTTGCAAAACAATTTGGAAGTTAATGTCAAATCTGTTTTCAAGTTTCAGAGATCTTCACACTTGGTCGCACACCAGACTTCTCTGAAGCACCGCCTTGATCGGATTCCATCAAGTTCGGACTGAGGCTCTGCGGTCTGAAGTTCCGGACGTTGCGCCGCTTCTCATCCTCCAAGTGCCGCTCAAGTTGCCAAACACGATGCCTCAAGGTGATTCCGAATCGCTCAAGGTTGAGAGAATTGTTTCACAAAAACGAAGGGATTGACACAGATTGAAGTGATCCTAGATTTGGCAGAGCCTGAGCGCATCTGTTTCAGCAGGGCGGCCTCGGAAGTAGCAAGCTATCTGGCTCAAGACAACAGGTTGAAACCGGCCTTCAGATGGTGTTGAGACAACATTGCGCCTCACATGAAAAATGCCCAAAGAGTGATCCGGAGAAGTTGAGCAACGAACCTTGGAGTTGGAGGTTGAAACACCCGAGTCTTGGGTGTGTTCTGCTCCTTGAGGTTGCTGATGTTTCGCAGCCTAGCGAGGAGAAAACATGCACAAAAAATCGAGTGGTCAAGATTTTTGAGTGCATGGCGGCGAAGAACTCAAGCCAGCAGCCTGTGAGCAGTGGGCATGCCGCAGCACAAGTTCACTGCACATCTGCCTCTGCACCGGAGCACTCCCGGAGCTGTGCCCTCAAGGAGGCATTCTGGCCTGCGACGTGAAAGACATTCGCACAACTTAGTGCAACATGTGTCGTTTATAATCGATTTTTTGGCATCAAAGAGCATTGATAGATAAGTCAGCCTCCTTCACTTACACCACCCAATATTTAATCTAAAAAAGGCTATCGAACTCAAAACTTAGTCAAGCAAAACTCCCTGCACAAGATTTGTACTCTGACTAGGAAAGAAGCTGGGCATGACTTTGGAGAAAGGGTGAATTTAAGATACAAGCGGTGCAATTAAAGGCTAAATAACCCAAACACAAAGCTTGAAAAACAAACCAAAAGAAACACCAAAAAGGTTGAGAGAAGTCGGAGAAAACGTTTCCACTGGCATGGTGAGAGGGAGTCTCTTCCAGGTCTTGTGGCGACACCTCAAGGTCTGATTGAAAGCAGGGAGCTGCAGGGAGCTGGTTTCACGGCGCGCGTTGTTTCAGATTTTGGCGTGTGTCAAAAAGTGGTTGTCTTTCGTTTTGCTGGCCTTTCCCTACCTTTGGGCTTGCCTTTCTGTTGAATCTATCTTATGGTCTAGTGTTCTTTGTCTCTGCTATGCCTGTGTTTCAGTTTGTATCAAAAATCGTGTTTTCGGGCGTGAGGAGAATTGTAACAATTAATCATAGGGGAATGCTATTGAAAAATGAAGGACATCCGTCAAGAAAGAATGCACTGATGGAGCAAAGCTGCCTTCTGGCAATCATGAAAATCAGTTGGTGTTACTAGTAGTAAGGCACTTGTTACTAGTAGCTTCTTGTTACTATATAGTAGTAAGCTAATATGGGACACCTCGAACTTCAAGCACCAGACCGTCAAGGCAAAATTTGATACCAGTGCAATTCAGTGCGATACTCTGTGAGCAGTAAGAAGTGACAAATCGGCAAAAGGGTGCAAAGTCAAATTGTTGGATTGTTGAGTGGAGGCAAGTAGAAGTCAAAACAAAGGGTGAGGGCTCAAAAAAACAGCAAAAAATATTTGACTGACTGGGAACAAAAAGAAAAAGAAGAGGGATCAAAAATAATTCCCGGTGAGCAATGCATGAAAAAAGATACTAGGGCCTAGGGAAAGGACAACAGCACCAGGGCGGGCGATCAGAGGACAATGAAAAGATGTTTGCAGCACACAATTAAACAAAAGTAATATATATTCGGTGTGGATATGCAGCGCATGACCTTTAAGCTGCCTGTCGTGGCAGCCCCGTGCGTGGCGCCGGAGGGGGTTGCAAACTACAAAAGCCACCAGACTCAAAAGGCACCACAAAATAGATCATCAGCAAAAACTACACACCCCATTGCCTCATCAATGAAGGGCAGAAAGTGACGCGACGACCAAGGCAACCGGGTAGCTGTTTTTTTGTTTTTCGCAAACCCGTGTTTTTAGCAATTGACCACGAGGCCAGCGGACCAGGAGAAGGACCGTGATCAGGAAAGGACCAAGGAACCAAAGGACCAGGGGATGAAAGGACCAAAGGACCAGGGGACCAATGTACCAGGGGACTGAAGGACCGATGGACTAAAGGGATCTGCTCAGGATGTTTTTGTTTCTCCTGGTCTTTGGTTTCTTTTGATGTACTGTAGATACGTGCGAAATTGAAAGTGCAAATGCTGAAATGGTTACAAGGTCTATTTGCTCAAGATGCTCTTCGATGCTATGTAAGTGTCTATATATATATATCATATCTCAGTTTCCCGCTTTGAAACAGGCTGGTGTTTGCAATTCTTGGTCCAAGCCCTTCGCCCCCAAACACTGTGCACAAACACACACACACCGAACTCAAACACACACACACACACACACACACCGAACTCATGCCTGGAGCAAATGCAGCTCCAACATGATGAGTTACTGAGTTACATGTACTGCGGATGGCAATGTTTTGCAACTGAAAAGTCACGCAAACAACTGTGGCCTGACAAGCGTTCGAGGAGCAGGGCAGTGTCTCTATGGCGGGCCTGGTAGAAAACTAGCATCAAATGACTCAGTAAGCAAGCGAATCTCTAAACCCCAAATATCTGATCAGAGGATTTGAAACAGGCTGTGACAGCTTCCATGCTCCTTCATCACTAAGTTTCAAGGCCGTTTCGGTCGAAGGCTCAATGGTTTTCGCAAAATTCCAGGAAACTATATACATACATATATATATATATAAATATAAACGGAAAATATATTAGCGCGGGGTTGTTGAAAGTGGCGACTTACATATAATGAAGAAATGTTCCAATGACTAATGACCAGTTCACTATGCGAATGAAAGCAGTTTCCTTGTGTTGACAAGCAACTGCAAGGGCCTGTGAATCTGTGAGACCTGCCCGCAATCGAGTCAGTTCCTCCAGGCCGATTTGGAATCGGGCGAGCAAATGATTCAATGCAGGAAGCATCAAAGTGACAAATACAAACCAATTTATATAATAGAAGCACTTCACAAGGCAAGAAGCGGGAACTGTGCAGGTCCGACATACAGCAAAATACTTGCATACGGTACATACAGTACTAAAAAGTCGTGTCCGCCTGTCTGACAGGACTCAAAGCCACATTTGTGTCGATGCGCGCCATGAAGCCACATTCGTGCATCAAATTTGCTGAGTTAATAGGATTTACTCGGTTTATCATGCATATGCTGCATACACATGATTTGCTGGCTCTGCTTTGTGGTCTCAAATGCACATTTTGGATTGTAGATTGCTCTCTAGATTCTTCATGCATTGGTCAGTAAATGAATGCATGCCATCAAAACCACTAGCAACTTCTTGTTGGAGCTCTAAGAACCTTCCTGCTTCAGCTTGGGTTTATTGTTGGCCTTTCATACGCTGGAGCCTCTAAGCTGACCCGCTGAGGACTGACAAAGGACACCTCCGCTTTCTCCTAGATGCTTGCAATGGGCCGACAAGACTGGCAAAAAAACATGTTGCGGATCTGAGCTGAGCTCCAAGTAGGACAAACTAGGAGACACAAAATAAGAGACTTCATCAAAAGAGCTTGAGCTTTAAAATTAGAGGACCGTGGACCGTGGTTGATAGCGATTCGACGGTCGTGGTCCCAATTCTAGGCAAACTCCTACGCAAAAAACAATTGGAAACAGATCAGCTTCGATATAGACTACAACCGCGCGCGCGTGTGTGTGTGTGTGTGTCACCCCCTGTATCTAAGGGTTCCACCTTTGTAACTAAGAGTTTTGAATGCAGGGGGCCATCCCCCTCCCCAGTGGCGGATGGCCAACGAAGAGGCCACTGGGGGGGG
>CAXAMN010021607.1:509885-521882 GCA_963970005.1 Durusdinium trenchii | reverse complement strand
CGCACCACTGCAGATGAGAAACCTCAATGTTAAAACACCTTCAAGTCCTTGAACCTTTCACCATGCTGTTCCACCGCCATCCTTCCCAGCGTGGGAACTGAGTTAACTGAATACCATTGTCGAAGTGTGTGTGTGTGTCACACTCTGTTTCCAAAAGTTTTTACACGCAGGGGGCTCACAGGTCTGTTCCTGGCGTGAGCCAACGAAGCTCCAGGTTCAGGCTGGGATATGGAGAGAGGACGCTCTTTCGACGTACCTGCTGAGTGTTTCACAAGCTGTTACCTCATTTTTCCCTTGTTTGCTTCCATGGTGGTTTGCATGATGTCTCCCTTAAACCTTTCCTTTGTCGCGTTTCCTGCAGCTGAATCGCGCTGACGCTCGCCACCGCAGACATGTCAACAGATTGTTCAATCAATACAAGTGCGCTGACCCTTTTTCACCTTGCGGTTCAATCACCTTTTTCGACCTGGGAACTGAGTTAACTGCAAACCCAATATCAAAGTGTGTGCCGCTGCGCCGTCCCACGTGGGTGCACAGTGTGATCCCCGTCACTGGGGCGCTGTTTTCATGCCGGATTACCACTAACTGACTTTCCCGCTTTCTGCACTGGTTGGATTATCTTAACGGACTTTCGTTTCACCACTGTATTCTCAAAAACCCAAGCCGCCGGGCACCACGGATTTACGACCGCCGGGTATACGGAAATTCAAAGCCGCCGGGCATACGGAGAATTACCCCGCGCAACCCCCCCCCAAGTTCTCTACTCCCTACCTAATTAGGGTAACAGAGGGAAATGGTACTCGACACACTTGTGCGTCGGCGCCTTTCCCTCTGTTGTCCCTGTTCTAGTCTAGTCTACCCGGGCGGTTTAAGACTAAAGTCCCGCTCCCTAACTATTGCACCTAATTAGTTTCCGCTAAGTATTCGGTGACTCTAGAGTGCTAAGTATTCAGACACACACATGTACACACACATGGACATACACCCCCTCCCTGCCCCCCGCTTTCTTTCTTACGTTATTCGTCGTTTCTTGGGCTTTCTTTCAGGCTTTTTAGGTGGTTTTTGAGGCTCGTTTCCCTGCCCCAGTCAAGGGCTAAGTATTCACTTTTCGCGACACCTATCTTTCTCTCCTGCCCTTTTAGCGCTGCTCTTTCTGTGTTTCTTGCTTTCTTTTCTAAGGCTTTTTCGGCGCCTATTTAGGTTTTTGCGCCAGAGCGCCGCAAAGCGGCTGAGTGTGTGTGTGTGTCACACTCTGTCTCCAAGAGTTTTTACACGCAGGGGGCTCACAGGTCTGTTCCTGGCGTGAGCCAACGAAGCTCCAGGTTCAGGCTGGGATATCGAGAGAGGACGCTCTTTCGACGTACCTGCTGAGTTTTTTCACAAGCTGTTACCCCATTTTTCCGAGGTTTGCTTCCATGGTGGTTTGCATGATACCTCCCTTAAACCCTTCCTTTGTCGCATTTCCTGCAGCTGAGTCGCGCTGACGCTCGCCGCCGCAGACATGTCAACAGATTGTTCAAACAATACAAGTGCGCTGACCCTTTCACCTTGCGGTTCAATCACCTCTTTCGACCTGGGAACTGAGTTAACTGCAAACCCAATATCAAAGTGTGTGCGTGTGTGTGTGTTTGTATGTATACAATATACATTGATTGCTTGAGGTGCATTGATTGCGGTCTCTTTATCACCGATTGCACCAACGTGGCAAGGGTGAACGCCGAGCTCGCAATCAGGAGATCACAAGACCTGACGCTCAAATAGAATTTGAGTTAGTGAATTGAGGTTAAAATGCCGGAAGCAGGGCCAAACAAACACAGGCCTGCACGGGAAGCCCTTCCTTCACCCAGAACGTGCCATCATCCCACTGGACGCCAAGGCTGCCATCTGACCAAAAGCCCTGAATCAGAAGGAAAATCTTGAAGGGGTAGGTCAACAGTACCGAAGATAACAAACATGTTCAATAAATAACGCAGCTAGCTGTCGTTGGTCCTTGACATGCAACACGCTGCCTGCATGAAGTTCGAGTCAGTTTTGCAGTCTTTGCATATGACCTCACAAAACGCTGCCCGTGATTCAAGGCCTCGTGGGGTTCCAAGTGTTTATATAAATACTTGAGGCCAGAAGGGGTGAACGAAAGCGGGGAGGCGTGCGCATGCCACCAAGCAACAGACCACCAAGCAGCAGCAGCAGCAGCAGCAGACCACTAAGCAGCAACAGACCGCCAAGCAGCTGCAGAAAACCACCAAGCAGCTGCAGCAGACCACCAAGCAGCTGCAGCAAACCACCAAGCAGCTGCAGCAAACCACAAAGGAGCAGCAGCAGACCACCAAGCAACAGGAGACCACCCAGCAGCAGCAGCAGCAGCAGACCCAGCAGCAGCAGCAGCAGTGGCAGCAAAGCAAGATTTTGATGCTAGATATGAAATGCTGCCTCCAAATCAGTTCAACAGGAGTTCAAAATGTGGCCCTCGTTTTGCACCACTCGCGCGCCGATTTTTATTCTACATGGCCAACTCAAAAAGAAGCAGCAGCAGAAGGAGCAACAGCAGCAGACCACCAAGCAGCAGCAAACCACCAAGCAGCAGCAGACCACCCAACAGCTGCAGCAGAACACCAAGCAGCTGCAACAGCAAACCAAGTTGTTCACGCTAGACATGACGCACTGCCTCCAAATCGGTTCAAACGGAGTGCTGCACGCTTTCGCGCTGGTTATTCTTCTACATGGCCAACTCAAAAAAGAAGCAGCAGAGCACGCAGCAGCAGCAGCAGCAGCATATGCCCACACGCTCACCGCGCGCAGGGTTGAAGAGTTGAACCTCCGGAGGGGTGGTCGTTAACATTGATTTGATCATTTTTTTAAGGTTTTCTGCGGCGCGTCCCCCGTCATATAACTTGCGGCAACTTCAGCTAGCTGAGGCTAGCTTTCGTGATAAGTGCATGCATACATACATACATACATACAGACACACATACATACAGACAGGCAGGCAGACAGACAGACAGACAGGCACAGACAGACAGACGTGGGTATTTATATATGTAAATAAATATATATATGTAAATAAAATGGGTTGGGGCGGTGTGCGATCTTTTCGCTGACACTGCGCGACGACGATACGTGAGGACGCGTGAGGAAAAGCGAGGCTGAAAACAGAAGGTTCAAGGTATGGTGTCCAAGGGGTGTACGTTTAGTTCGGATTGTCTTTAGGTACATCCTTGGGACTCGCAGTTCGCTGCTCCTCACAGCAACCTGGCGGAGTGAGCGGCTGAGCTTTTGAAGGAAACAATTTCGGCAGCAGGGCTGACACTTAAGAGACAAAGCTGTTGTAGCAGGCCAAGTACATTGGAAGAAGTAGCGCAGGCTTCGCATTGATGTCCCGGCGCAGGGAGCGTGGTCGACATTCAATAAATAAAAAACTGTTTTCATGGCGCTGGCCGTGGGTGGATGTTTCTGTGCGCAGTTGTTTGCGCCATGGTTTTTTGTTTCTCTCAATTTTGGTGTTTGCTGCGGTTGGTTTGCAATTCACTTGCGCACTTACGCCCGCAAGCGATGTCGGCAGTGCGCCTCCGCCTACTTGATTCAAAAGTTAACTCACGCGCACACGCTGCGACTCACTTGCGCACACAGGCATGTTGCTCTATTGAAGTCCTTCCTCTTGTAAATTTGCCCTTGACCCACACAAGGTCTGCTATGTTGGAATAGCCCGTGCCTGGCCTCCTCAAATTTTATCATCGCGTGGCTCACAAAATGTCTGCCACCTTGGAATGGCCCCTGCCTTCTCTAAATTTTGACCCTCGGGTGGCTTACAAAAGGTCTGCAACCTTGGAATGGCCCCCTCTGATCTAAATTTTGCCCTCACGAAAAGGTCTGCTGGCCCCTTTTTTGTGGGTGCGTTGCACTGAAATTTACAATTGGGTGGCTCACAAGTGGGCAGCTATGTTGGAATGGCTCCTACCTCTTCTAAATTTACCTTCACATGACTCACAACAAAAGGTCTGCTACCTTGGAATGACCCCTTCCTCCTCTAAAGTTTACTCGTGTGATGGCCGCTATGTTGGAATGGTTCCTACCTCCTCTGAAATTTACCCTTGGGTTGCTCACAACAGGTCTGCTACCTTGGAATGGCTCTTCCCTCTGGCTCTTGCCTAAATTTGGCTCTAATGCATCTTGTAAGCACCACATGTAAGCAGTACTGTACTGTACTTCAATGTCTTTTCCCACCAACACCGCAAAACAACCATGACATACATATTCGCAAAGCGTATTGAAGCTTCTCTGCCTAACATGCGCGTGTAAAGACAAAAAACAGATAAATATGTATGTATGAGGATAAATATGTATGTATGTATGTATGTATGTATGTATGTATGTATGTATGTATGTATGTATGTGTGTGTCCAAAATGTCTTTTCCCAAAATGGTGCACTAGTCGCAATTCCATGGGGGCCCGCTTCTAAATCTCCTTTAAACTCCAACCACACTCAAACCACAGGGGACGTTAAACATGAAGGCATGTCAACTGCAAAAGCTCTGAGAGGTGTCTAGCGCGGACCTTTTCAGGGGCCTGTTGAGCTGCTGGAGCTGTTGTTGCTGCTGCTGGACTTCTGCAGTTGTTGCCCATTTTTGTTCTCAGAAGTTTCCAGAACGACATCGGAAGGACGTAAGAGCTGACTCGGAAAGATTTGGATGTTGGATGGGCAGGTGGTCAAGAAATTGACCGTCGTCTAGCGCGGTGCTAGCGCGGATCTAGCGCAAAAGCCTCCGTTGAGTTCTGTATTCTGTAAGAATATGTTTTCTGCTTGCTTGTCTTCTTCTTCATGTGCATTATTGTTATTAATGTTATTCTTCTTCTTCCTTCTTCGTCTTCTTCTTGCTTGTTTTTCCTTTTTCTTGTCTTGCTTCTTCTTCTTTTTCCTGCTCTCTGCTTGTTTTTTCTTTTTCTTGAACCTAGCGCGAATCTAGCGCTGCCTTGCTGTATCACCGTAGTCTGCTGGGGGCCCGCTTCTAAACGAAGACTTAAAAACACATCTCCAACCTTAAAAGTTTACGTGTACATATTTTTTGAGTAGGGCTTTTTGAGCGCAGTCCCAGTGTGCGCGTGTGTGCAAGTTGCGCAGTAGTGCACCACAAAGTAGACCGAACAGCAACAAGTGCAGCACAGTAGGCCAAACAGCAACAAAAATCAACAGAAGCAACAGGAGCTGAAAAGCAAGAGCAGCAAAGCAACCAAAGCAACAAAAACAAACGAGCCGAGTTAAAAACAAAAAAGCAAAAACCAAGGGAAACACCAAGAGCAACAAAGCAACAAAGGCAAACAATCAGCAAAAGCACAAAAACAGTAAAAGTAAATGCAAATGAACAAATATATAACAAAAGCAAGAAAGCGCCGAAAACAAACAAAAACAGCAAAAGCAAAAACGAAGAAAAACGGCGGAAAAAAACAGAAGCAACAAAAGCAGAAAAGCAGCAAAATCAGCAAAAGCAATAAAGCGAGAAAAACCTGTATGTATATATATATATATTTAACAAAAGAATCCCCTAATAAATACCCCTCCGTGTCCAAGTCTTGCAAACCATCGCTACTAGGGAGGAGGCCATCGCTAGTAGGTTGGAGGCCATCGTTATTAGGTTGGCGGCCGTTGCTATTAGGTTGGAGGCTCTTGTGAAATTGTTAATAGGATTTGACAATCGGCAAGCCCGTAGGCTCACCTTGCAGTCATTGATGCCTAAAAATGGAAAGCAAAGAGCCAGGGTTGGGGTGCCGTGGTGGGGGAGTGAACTTGCAAAAGGAAAGCCCCTTCCGTCTTGGATCTCTTGTCTTAATCAATCCCATACCCTTCTTGTGGCCAAAAGACCTTTTCTCTTTTTAACATGCAGTATACGTATATATATATATATTGCTTTTCGTTTGAGCATGCACTTTGCTTAGCAACCTTCCTTCTCCTCTTTTGCGTTCAGGTTTTCTCTGAATCAATCCCGCCTCTCAAATATGTTCTTCTGTGTTTAGTTTATCCCTCTTTTATCTAATCAAATTATATCAAATTATCATCTTAAAGCGTTCTCTCTTGACTTACAACGTTTCTCTTTAAAATAATAGCCTTCTTGTTCAACAACTGCTCTTTCTTCTCTTTTCTGAACAACCTAAAAACAACATGAAAATAGCATGCGTCTTCAAGTGTCTTCATACGTCTTCATGCATATTCGTTGATAATTGGAACCCCTCTATGCCCAACGATGCATTGTGGGGGCAGCACAGTGCCAGTATTTGTCAAGAAGCCTGATGCAGACTGCTGACAAATGCATGCTCAAGGCTAAAATGGGCTGAACATAGAATCCCTCGTTTCAGGATGTTCAAAAGTGGGACTCAAGAATGATCAAGGCAAAGGGCCAAGGCAAAGCAAAGGGATCACGTGCGCATCGCAGAATGATCACTGCGTCACTGTCAGACTACTTACCGGCCTTGCAACAAGTTTGAAAATCCAGTCTCAAACGAATTGTCCATCACCATCTGAGATTCTTAGTAACCAAGGAGCTGTACTGCCACTGAATGCTAGCACTGCAGGACCATATGGCAAATCTGTGGTATTGTCGCAGAACTTACCAACTGGTTTCGCGCCGGTGACAGAACCAGATGCATCACCCAAAAGCACGTCGATAAAATGCCTGCACTTCTGGGCATCCCAGTAGTGTCCCTGAAATATGATCGGTTCAACGCATAGGTTTGGTGCTGTCGGATCCACAAGCTGATTACTTCGCCAGACCTGCTCTAAGAAGCAGCTTGATTTCTTTCGTCTCCGCAGCTGCTGGCCAGGTGTTGGGACATGAGAGTTTGGAATTGGAGCATTTGGATCAAATCCAAAGTTGAAGTCCACAAATGTGATGCCAAAGCGCTCGGCATAGCCCATTTCCCACTCATAGTTGTCCAGCAGGGACCAAGCAAAGTATCCTCGGACATCCACCCCATCTTCTTGGATCGCCCGGCTAACCTCCGAGGTGTAGTTTGCGTAGTACAAAAGTCTTCCAGTATCATTGGCCGCCTCCTCTGCCGTTGAAGCAGCTATTGACCATCCATTTTCAGTGACGTAAATGGCTGGGCTGTTGTACCGCCTCTTTACCCAATTCAGCAACTTCCGCAACCCCCAGCCTGCCCCGTAAAGCCAAGCAGACTCGCCGTGGACCAGGCCCTCGTGGCTGACAGATGAATATGTAAAGTCCCAGCCAGGCTCGTTCGAGGCTGAAATCCAGCCAGTACCATAGTTGTTCAATCCAAAAAAGTCTGCACTTCCTCTCAAGAGGTGCTTCTCTTCTTCGGTGAAGATTGGTAGAGCATTTCCCACAATTGCTCTCATCTCAGGGGGATAGTCTCCGCTGGGTCCAAAAATAGGATCTGAAAACCAGCCAAGCTGAAAAAGAGCTGCCCGTTCAGCTGCTGCAATATCAGCTTCGCTGTTCTGCTTTGGCTCTCGCCAGTCCAGGTTATTGACTATTCCGATCATACCTTTCTGCTTTGACTGGTATTTGCGGCGATAGATGTCTACGGCAGCTGCATGTGCATTCAACATGTTGTGTCCTGCAATGTATGGATCAAGCATGGGGTCAAGAAAGGGCTTCACACTTGGGGCTTTACCACTTCCACTTGCAAGCTTTGTAGCAGACCAGGCTTCGTTGAATGTGATCCAGAATTTCACGCGGTCCCCAAAAAGCCGGAAACACGTATCGACGTAATGCTTCCAATGAGGTAGCACTTCACCCACAGGTTTCCCGTCATTGTCACGCGCCCACCAGCCAGAGCGATTCGGTGGGCTCAGAAGAGCTTGAGGCAAATCCCAATGATAAAGGGTCACAAAAGGAGTGATGTCCGCTGCACGCAACCCATCTATGAAGCTGTTGTACCATTCCACAGCCTCGGGATTTGGATCCCCTGAAGACTCTCCTTCCGGGAATATACGCGGCCAGGCAATGCTGAATCTGTAGTTTTTCAAACCCATAGCCTTCATCAAAGCGAGGTCAGTCTGAAACATGTGGTAGCTATCGGTCGCAACATTTCCTGTGTCCCCCTTGTTTTTAACTCCAGGATTGACGGGGCACGGATGGACCTTGCAGCAATAGCTGCAATTCCCTCCTGGCATTTCAACTGTATTGGCCCCAGAAAAGGTGTCCCAAATGGAAGCGCCTCTCCCTCCTTCATTGTAGGCACCTTCAATTTGGTAAGCTGCTGAAGCAGCACCCCAAGCAAAGCCAGGCGGAAAGCTTCCCTCGTACCGGTACGTTTGTGGCCACGTTCCCCACGGGTACGGCAAAGGGTATGAAGGACACTCTTGGAAACCTAAACACCCAGTCAGTGACACTGCTGTGGTAGATGTCTCTGCACCCTTGAGACTCAGCAGTACGGCCACAATTATGCCGCAAGTTGTACAGCAGCATAGGCTTAGCAATCCGAAACAAACCCACCTGCTCAGCGACTTGCTACCATCCTGCCAGGATTGAACTCAAGTTTCACACACAACGTAATTGTTACGAGGCTCAATCACATCAAATGCATCCGTGCCTCTTCTTCACTCTCTGTACTCGCGGGAACTTCGAAGTCAGCACTATCATCCAGCTCCAAAGTCGGGTTTTGCTCCCAAGACATGGCCAAACCCAGTGGTCTGCTAGAGTCGCTAGACTAGAGTCTACAACATGCACATGATGCGAGTCGGTGTGGACTTATACAGCCAGTTTTGTTTGAGGCAGCCACTGAAACACAACAGTCTGACAAGCCTGGAATTCCCTTCTTCTGGTTCACAATGTTGCACGTCAAGATTGGGCGCTTAATGAGACACTACGTTTTGAACCCAAAAGAGTGAAGGGTGTTGCATGACAATGCGTCAAGCTGATCGAGTATACAACCATGTGAGCGCGAATGCAGCAAATCTTGCAAGCTCTGACGCATGTAAGGCTCCGAATGAGAGTTGTAGTTCCTGCATGTTCCCTCTTGTTAAGATCATGGAGATCATGCTGGCAGTGTACCTCTTCCAGCAACAGCTTGTGAAAAACTTTTGTGCGGAAACAGGACGTCAAAACTCTTTGTCTTAGTTACTTTGCACAGCAGAGATCAGCAGAGCATGTCTTTTCATGGAGTGAAAGTGCAAGCAAGCACATTCCACGCTATTAGGTGGAGGCCATCGCAAGTAGGTTGGAGGCCATCGCTACTTGCAACAAGAAGCTATACTAGGAAGTAGTTAGCTAAGCACGATGCTTTTTGCGATCTCAGTCAGCTTTTGGGCGCACCCATCGGCCAGCAAAGCCAGTTGCACCACCAACCTTGGCCCAACCCACCAACATACAAGTTGCAAAAAAGTTACAAGGTAAATCAAGGTACCTGTATCGAGTTTCAAGGCACCCGGGAAAAGATTGGCTACAAAGCGGCTGCAAAATGTGCCAACTGCAAACCCAAAAAATGGTCAGGTCCCGACGGCACTTCCCATGAGGAGACCAGCTCCCCCGCCAACAGCTGCAAAAATTGGAATCGACAGCCCGAAGGTAAATAGCGCGGGAAGCAGTCCAACTGCAGCTCCAACTGTCGTGCCAATCACGGTGCCAAGACCAGCGCCGATCTTTGCACCTCTCTTGGCGGTGAATCTCGCAGCGGCACCAGGTGTCCTTCTGGGAGCTAGCGGGGAGTGTCCTTGTGGGCTTACCTCGACAAGGTTAGAGTAGGTCCCACCTGGTGTGGATGCTTCGGGTGCTTCGCCCTTGTCATTCACAAGGCCTCTTTTGGACAAGGCCAAGGCTGCTGAGTCCTCTGCTTCCTCCTTTTCGGCTTCCAGCCGTTTCCTGATGCGCTCTTCCACAAGGACAGCTTCCTCCTCTATCAACTTTAAGAACTTGATCACTCGCCACCATCGAAGGACAAAAGTGAGGCGTTCGCTATGACGCTGATGACTTGGAATGAAAAACACGAGAAGATTTGTGCAGACCACCATCAAATCCAGCAAATGCCAAGGGTTTCCGATCATTTGAAATGGTGCTACTACCATTTTGAGTAGCATTTCGACGGCAAAAACTCCAACAATCGCTCGCGAGATTACTTCGCAGCTCTCCAGCATTGATGCTGTCCGCTCTCCTTCTGCACTTTCACAAAGAAAGCCATGGAAGGCACCTTCTAATTCTTTGGGTACTTCTGCGTAAAACATACAAATAAAGCCATGCTCGACTCCAAGTTCCACTATACCCATGCAAAGTTCCACAGTGACCAGGAATAGAATCATGCTTTCGGCCATGTTGGTGTGCAGTATTCGCCCCACTTGCAGACGGAAAGTTGCAAACCTGCTCAATGGATGGCCCAAGAGAGCAGCCAGTCTCAAGCGTTCATGACAGCCTTGCTTGTGTCGCGGAGTCTGTTGCAGGAGATGTTCCAAGGAAGATTCAGTACCGGTGGTCTTTGCAAATGGCTTTGGCAACTCCGTTTGCTCCATGGACACACCAACGGGCCGGATATACAAACAAGAGTTGAAAACTTGCAGTGAGGAAATGTGAAGAATGTGCAAAACGATTTTTAAAAAGTGAAAAAAGAAAAGCACAAACCCACACTTGGAGAAAAGTCCAAACGAAACCTGCATCGCCTTTCAAGTCCAAGCAGTCTGAGTCTCGGTGTCAACAAACGTCCTTCAGCCGTCCCGGTCAGTTGTTTTGAATTCAAACTATCTTGTTGCAAGGAAACGAATTTGCTGGAGCACATGATGTAATTAAAAACTCACATGTCAGTTGCATACATGGAACACATGGCTCATACGATCATATTCAGTTGAAGATTCTAGTGCTCCAGTCGATATTTAAAAAAAACAATATGCAGTGATGTGCAGCATCTAATTTTCGGCTCCACTCTCACCAGGGAGTCGGAATGTGAGGAGATACCATGCGCAAAAGAGCTCGGAGACTTGCAAACAAGTAAGGAACTAGTAACTAGCCGCTAGCCACTCAAATCTTGAAAAACCTGAAGCTCAGGGTCACAGTGCGATGGATGGTCCTGGCCTGGCAATGAAATTACTGCACAATTTCCGGTTGGCTACTCTATTCCGCCTTCACTGAATGGGATCGTCTCCTGCCAAGTTCTAGCATCTTTGAGGAATTGAGCAAAAAACAGCTTGGTGCCTGAGCATCTCTATTGGAAAGAGCCTGCAATTGACTAATCTCGACAGTACTGTGTGGCAACCACAAGTAAAATGTGCGACATGGATGGATGACCCAAGTGTTGCTTCTTGAGAGTCCGAACCTGATCATTCTCTTTGCCAATATTTTGTTGACAAAGCTCCTGAAACTGATTTTGTTGATGCTGTCTGCTTCTTTGTACCACTTGAGTAGAAGTCTTTCGCCTGACTGAGCCGACCCCTGATTTCCTCTTCATCCTGGGCGCACAAATTGCTTGCAAGTTCAACCCAATGCTTGACAAAAGCAGAGATTGGGACACTGGATACTGAAATCGTGCTCAGACTGTGTCGGCCAGTGCCTCAACACGTAGAATTCGATTCAATTGCTCAGGGCCGTCAATCAGTTGCGGCCTTCTTCGGGGCGAGGACAAGGGATCGGGCACCTCATTGGGAAGGCGAGAGATTGAGGAAAAGTCAGTGGAAGGAAAACCTCAGCAACTGTCGATGCAAATATGGAGTTTGTCCTATTTTAAAATAGATATACATATATATATATATAATACATTTAAAAAATCAGATAGATATATTACATGTATATATGGTACCCACCCCACAAATGTTTACCTCTATAGTTTTTATTGGTATTTGCAATGTGTTGTGCACATTGTTTCTGGTTTGCTTTGGTGTGCGAATTTGAGGTGAAAGCAGACGCCATATATACATACATATTGTAGTGGTTCATGATTGTTTTTGATACCTAATGTGCATAAACCTATATTGAGTAATTATAAGTTAAGTTACATACATATAATATAATACATAGGGTTCGCCTCTTTTTCCGCAACTGGAGCGGGCGTTCTGAGAACCC
>CAXAMN010021607.1:475814-488320 GCA_963970005.1 Durusdinium trenchii | reverse complement strand
TCGGTCTGTCTGTCTCGGTCTGTCTATCTCGGTCTGTCTTGCTTTGTCTGTCTCGGTCTGTCTGTCTCGGTCTGTCTATCTCGGTCTGTCTTGCTTTGTCTGTCTCGGTCTGTCTGTCTCGGTCTCGGTCTGTCTGTCTCGGTCTCGGTCTGTCTGCCTTTTTCTGTTCTGTCTGTCTCGGTCCGTTTCGGTCTGTCGGTCTCGGTCGGTCTGTCTCGGTCTATCTGTTTCGGTCTGTCTGTCTGTCTTGGTGCGTCTGTCTCGGTCTGTCAGTCTGTGTCTCGGTCGGGCAGGACGCACGGACGAACACATCAACGATGTCAATAATGCAGTGTCCCGGGCTGCACACGCATCAGCGATGTCGATAATGCGATGTCAACCCGCCAACATAACCGGCATCGCTAACGTTTGGTCCAGTTTGTATCCATGCTCAAAAACATTGCAAAACAAAGCATTTCCCGGACAAAAAGCTCCCCCCAAGCTAACGCTCAAGATTTAATCTAGCAGATTTCTTGCGGCTGCTGTTGACGCGAGCCTCCACAACGTCTCGGCACCTTCGGTGCGGGCGGATTTCTGACGACTTTTTTTCGATACTAGTGATGGATGCGAAGTCGCTATCAAAGGCCCGTGGTCAGCGATATGCTGCCCGAGTGGACTTGCATTATTGGCATTATGTGCTTCTCAGAAAACTGCCAGAGAAAGAGAAGAGCAAGAGAAAAAGAGTGAGAGAGAGAGAGAGAGAGAAAGGACGAGACAAAGAAAGAGACAGAGGCAGAGAAAGAGGACGAGAAGAACCAGAGAAAGAGAAAGAGGACAAGAAAGGAATCAAAAAAAGAGAAAAAGGAAGAAAGGTCAAGAGGAATGGAAAGAGAAAGAGAAATTGTCCAGAGAAAGAGACAGTTTTACCGCCTTCCATCGCAGAACCGTTGAGAAAGAACCAGGCAAAGAGCAAGAAGAAGAGAAAGCGAAAGAGGAGGCGGCGCAAAAGAACGGAGGATAAGCGAGGGCAACAAATACCGCCTGCACCTGCCCTTCTTGCCTGCCCGGCCCGCTGTACTTTTTCTATTTTTCAGGTCTTATTTTAATCTACTGTCCTAATAAAAACCGCAGACAATGAGCATCTTTCCCTCATCAACTATTTTGGTGAACGGAAATGTCTTACGGTGGTAAAAAGTATGCCACTTATGTGTCCTGGAAGCCTCCAAGCAATTGCCAAAGATTTGTTTGAGAGCTGCGACAGGTCCTGGACCAACAGAATGCGCAAGGGGAGTTCGCACAAGCATGGCACTTGGGGCAGCACCAGCTCTTATCAAAAGAATCAACGTCAAGAATCACCACATGCCCGACCTGAACACCATCATGGTGCAGGAACTGTACTGACATCTGCTTTAAAACAATCCATCGTATTATCACATGGAAGTTATGCAGTGTGCTTGTGGCTTCTCACACTGTATCCAAGGCAACTGCATTCTTCGAAGACCTTGTAGCTCAGCTTGGTGCTTTCATCAATTTTCAATGTGGTATTCTCACTGCCTTCCTTTGGTCAGATTCTCATTACAGTATATGAATACAAATGATCCACGTCTTGCCCTTTCGACGGTTTTCTTGTCCCTCTGTTTCATTCTGTTTCTCTTCGTCCGCCAGTTTCTGTGGAGTTGTAAAGAGCTTGAGCCAGCCTGAGGATGTGGAAGGACATTACCACATGTGACCTGGGACTCTGTGTTCAGGGTGTCTCTGTTGAAACAACATGTTTGACTAAAGTGACTACAAGCCGCAAAGATCTGCAGAAACTGGTCCTCTTCTTTTGCTTCTCCGTTCTCCAAGTTTGTGGAATTCTGCGAATCGGGCACAGGGAAGAGCCTCTGCAATTGCAGTGAGCGTGACTCACCTCAGCAAAAATCAAATGGGGTGAACCTTGCCTCCAGTCTTCATCGCTAGTAGGTTGGAGGCCATTGCTATTATGTTGGAGGCCATCGCTCTTAGGATATCTCTTTAGAAATCTCTTTGGAAATCCATAGGGGTTGCACGAATCAGCTCCCTCAAGGAAGTAGTCATAGGTGCCTGCTCTTCAATGATGTGCAAGAAGCAGTGAATCGAGCAATTGACTGCACAGCGGGAACCTCGTTGTTGGGAAAGAGCTGAACACGAAGCACCTCAGTCTTGAGGTGCGTTTAAAGTTTAAAGGTTCAAAGCATCTATATACATTCTTTGCTCGCATGGCTTTATGCTTTCGCATTGCAGCGAGCTCTGTGTGCTGAGATGTGAGCTGAGTGTTCCAACCCAGAGTGGCGCCTTGTGACATCATAAATTTACCACAGCCCCAACCATCCCTAGCCAATCTATCCAACTTGGCTCTATCAATGTCCCCGCTTCTTCTTTGTGCGCTGGTCTGCCCTAGTTCACTGGCCTCCCTCTTGAATGTGAGTTCACGGCCTGGAACGTCATTCTGCTCTGAGGGAAAGAAATCGATAGAAAAATACTACTGAGAGGAGGACGAGCAAGTCTCTATGTTGATCCGCATAAACCTCAAACATCTCGATGTAAACCTGCAAGGCATTGGGGCACAAAGGCAGTGGAGTGAATGGGGCAACTCACAAGCAGCTGGCCTTGGCTTCAGTTGCCTCGGTAAAAAATAAGGTTTCTCCTAAAGAGCCTTCCAATCTGTCTCCAGTCTTGAGAAAATGTTGAGAAAATGGCCGCGGCGTCAGTTTCCAGCTGGGTGCAGACCTGCGAAGTGATACTTTTGGATTTTTGAACTCTCTTGTGTCTCAAGCTGTGTCTCATTCGGAAATTCCGCCTTGGCTGCTAGCCGATCAGCAAGAGATGCTTTGTCGCTTGAAGGAGCCCCGCAAACGAAGATGCAAAAAGCCTTCCATACAGAACGAAGATCCGTGCAGTCCTAAGAACTCATTGGGCAGCCACACCTCTCCCATCACGGACGCATCAATATCTGGTTTTAAAGCTTGAAATATTCGATTGTCCTCAGCATGAAACCAGGCAAGCAACAAACTGGCTGATGATAACATGTGTATAGATATCGAGAAATGGTCTGCCCAAAGCAATTCAGAGTCCTCGTGACCGAGAATATGCTCGAAATCCATAACACGAGGAGACGATAAGTTGCACCTCGTCGCGGCTAAGAATCGAGTCATCAAGTTTGATCTCATGAACACCGAGTGCTATAGTTGTCTAAATAAAGAAGGTACGGTAAGGACCCCCTTGAAGCTTACCTGTTTGTTCATCTCTTCGTTTAGATCGCTAATGTTAGCTACAAGGTCCAGACCTTTGCTGGACAGAATCAGGCATGCAGCCTGCCAAGGTTGAGGCTACAGACATGGTAAAGCAAACATATTGCAAACTTCATTGATGTATATATATATATGCTTGTTGTATTGACAATGTGCGCTTGCAGAAAACGTGATCCAAATGAATCCAGGTAGTGGAGATGTTTGTGTTTCTGTTGATATTTCACGAGTGCTGGTCACCACTCAAATGTCTGTTTGCTTCACCTGTGGGGTCCAGTACAAGACAGTGCAAACACCTTCACAATCCTTCATCCACATGCAAAGACCCAAGTCTCACCTGTGCTCATTCGTCTGCGGCTGGTAGGGGCTACCTCTCACAGGATTGAGTTGTCTAAAGTGGCTGAACAACGAGCACACGCCTTCGTGACACAGAGTGAGTCGGCAGCCACCTTTCTGGAGAGATGGAATAAATACTGTACAAATCTTTATGTATGAGGGACCTCCACGTATAATATTCAGCTACGTTCTATTTAGCTTTTTAAAATAGCCCGCAACACTAAAAAGCTACAAGCTACATATTGAGTTTTTTGTTTTTGTAGAATTTCTAGGTACCTGGAAACCAAGGAAACCTGAAGGTTTGATTTCTGGAAATGTTAGTTTTGTGGTGTTCTTTTAGTAGCCCACAAAACTTTAAAAAAAAAACTACTATGTATATATATAGTTGCTTTAAGAATGTTTAGTTCTTGTAGTTTCTTTATAATTTATAAATACCTGGAAACCTAACCTAGAAACCTGAAGGGTTTAACTGTTTAGAACGTTTGGTTTTTACATGTTCTCTTCTTTAATTCCTGGAAACCTAGATACCTTTAAAAAAATAGAATATACATATACTGTATATATGTTGTTTGTTGATGTTTAGAAATTCTAAGCGCCAGGGAATCTGGGAAGACGAAGGTTTTTGTTTATTTTGGGGATTACTTACTTTAAGATTTAAGAACGACTAAACATATATAGGTATGCAGCATGTCCACTGCCTGCATTCTACGCTACATTTCTCTACCTTCATACAGTAACCCTTTTAGTCTACCTTACGTACTGTAATCTCAAACGTATAAGAATAAGTTCATGTTGCTTCACTGTTTCTTTTCAAGTATCGAAGATTGGAAGAGTACAATACAACAGGGTAGAGTAGTGGGAGGAGCCAAGAAACACAGCGTAGACCAGGACTACAAAATAACTCTACAAAGTTTGTCAACCTGTGTGCGCTTCTGCTTTATCTTGAAAAATGTACATTACCCTACCCTGTGCGACTTCTCCTGTTTGTATTTGACCTTGCTCGACGTTTACTTGGAATAGTATATTGTCCGAGTCTCATTGTATTCTTAGTTTAATCGTTTCATAGAATAGAGTAGAGTACAGGACTTGGGACGACTTGAAAGCTGAATGGTGGGGAGTGGGCTCGTAGGTAAGGGGTAGAAAGTTGGAGTTGGAAAGAAACTCCTAATAAACCTAATATGTAAGCCCTTTCACAACATCCTTTTCACATTTATGCACCCAAAGGCTGTGCAAACAAATGATGCACCCAAAAGCTGTGCAAACAAATGATGTACCCTAGCGCTCTGCAAGCAAGTGCGCATCCTACTTGTTCACTCTAATACACTCAGACCTTTTACCCTACCCCCTTTTATATACTCTCTACTTGAAGGCAGGCATGAAAGGAACACTTCTGAGCGAAAGGATACAGAAAGTGAAAACATGTGAACACGCAAGCGTGTAAAAGGCTTCCTTGAACATAGGACAGGAGCGGGGTGCTAGTCTAAGGGAGGGAAGGAACAAACGAGAAGTAAGGCGACAAGATAACCTTTCGGGTTGTAATGCTGCAGGATGTCCTAGACATATGTTTTCCTGCCCATACTTTATTTGTTAATGTCCTCCGTTACTCAGAAAGCAGGCTGTGCAAGAAAGTCCGTAGAGAAATGGGTTTGCGCAACAAGGATCAACAAGCTTAAAGAACAGGATTGCACACCCATAATATTGTTTGATTTTAGTCGCTCTAGTCGCATGGTTGTATTCTGTCTGCAAGTATCTTCCTGTATTTGTTGGCAAGACCGGCAAGACCTCCTCAAATCAGTCAAGTTCATAAGAAGGCAAAGCCAGGCAAAGGATTGTACCTGCAGCTCATGTGGTCCGAGAACTTGCATCCAGTTGCAGTTCTCCTTGCGGGACGTTGAGTATGGTTGTCATGCGCTTGACAAAGGAACCGCCGCTTCGTCTCCATCGTAGAGGACGTTTCAGCCGTCCTTTTCTGGCTCGCTAAACGGTCTGACCTGAATCTGGTCACGGCTGAATTCTCTACTCTTTCTATCTTGTTCTTACCCTGTACCCTGTGCGTTAAATCCTTCTCCTGCAGATTTGAGCTTTTCGCAATAGCCATTCGGCAAAGATTGCCTTTCACCTTACTTGCTGCCTCGCCATCAGGAGCTCTCCATGCTATAGCAGTAACATGAAATATCCATCTGTAAAATGTTTTAAACAAATAGGCATTTCCAAGGTTGAGGTACCTGTCTACTTTGACTTGAGATTGACATACTCATACAGTAGTTTGTTGCACGCACAGGCACAGGTGTCAAGAAGGTCAAGTTAGTTTGGTGTTCGTCCTCCTGGCATCTTGACATCTCTTCCTCTGCGTGATGAGCCTCAGAGTCAAGCATCAAAGTCTCAGAGTCAAGCCTGAGAACGAGAGTCCTGGGCGTCAAGCACGGGCCTTGGCCAATTGGACTTCCTTCAGAGCCTTCACGGAGAGGGGACCACTTTTGCCAATGTAAAGCCAAACAACTGGAACCATCACAGCATTTGCCGCCATGTATGACAATGCACGGTTCTTGTGTGCCATGCCTCATGCAGCAAGCAACTCGTTTCCTCCAAAAAGACTCACATGTGAGTCACATGTGTTTTCATCTTCACTGGGCACCACGCATCATGATCATCTCTTTTTCTTTCGAAGCGCAAAGACTTTGCCGTGCTTTTCACTGCAAGCGGTGACATGCGAGAGCTGCAAACCGCCTTTGTGTTCCCATCCTTAGACTGCGCCTGTACCAGCTGCACTTTCAAGCGCAACCTGGATTCGACGGTGCACGGCAAGGTTGCACTCCTGCAGCCAGGATTCGAGGTGCAGGCATCCAGCATGCTTCTTTCGTCAGACCTTGACGCTTCCAGGGTGTCAACTTTTGAACAAGAACGCCTGGAGCCAAGCTTCAGACTAAACGCCATATCATCCAAAGCATTGTGGAGTCTGTTCAATTTCCTATTTGGAGTTTCCTTTCAGTGCTAAAACTGCGGCATGTTACAAATATAGAATGCTTAAAATGTGGAGGTAGATGAGGTAGTAATCTTGTCAGCTTGGCGGTTCTTTGGGCCAAAAGGCTGCAATGGTCGAGAGTCGAGGTCGCCCTCTTCGCGACAAGAATTCTAAGACAAACGACAAGGAAAATGCATTTTCGGAGTGGAGACGATCAGCATCCGCCAAGTCCAAGCCTTGGTGGACAAGGGAATTATCAAATTGTGCAACCAATGTTTGAGGAAGGCATGTTCAAAAAGCAATAAGGCACACCGGCTCCTGCTGTGGCTGCGGCTGCACAGAACCTCTGGGTGTTGAATTTTCTCCTCCGACGATTTCAGAATGATGACTTCCAAACAAAACTGGAGATTGAACGGAATTGAAATTGAGAAAAAAAGTAAGCTAAATGATTTGTCTATTGGGCTGCTGTATCCGTGCTGGCCTTATGCTTAAAATTGTTGTATACAACTCCAGATATATAGTATGCCCGTTTGCAGAATGTCTTTTCTGCAAAGAGGTTGCAGCAGGAGCCAAAACCACAAGCAAGGAGCGCCGAGGCTCCCAAATGCACAGTTGAGTCGAATGCCAGCACTAATTCCCAGTAACCATATCGCTTGTTGATTGCAAAGCAGTGGCATATAGTTCCGCTGGCAGACCTCACGAAGCCTCACTTACCAGTACTTGCATGTCAAAGCAACCCATTTGGCGGTGGGGGGATTGCCAGATGTTCCGCTGTCCAAAATCCAAACTGACTGACAGGATGACTTCAGAACTTGCCCTGAGCTCCTTTATATACTAGGCATCATGAACGCCAACCGCCAATTTTATTCAATCCAATTCAGTGACGTTTCGCAATGCCAGTACTAACAAAGCCGTACATATCATGTATTGCGAGGCTGCGCTTTCAAAGAGCCTCCAAACGAGGAGTTTTTATACGAGGGCTTTCAAAAGGGTTTGACAACGGACTGGTGTGTTGATGAGCTCAAAGATTTCCACTCACTTCCATGCAATTGCGGCCAGCCACAAGCCAAGGGGTGCGCACGAAGCAGTCAGCACAGCAAGGGCAGCACATGACATTGACGAAGATTCAAAGCCCTTCCAGTCCTGGCTCCATTCAAGACTTGAATATTTTGCACGAGCAGCTGCTGCCTCAGTAGCGATCAAATTTCTACAAAAGGAGTGTCTTCACACTGAGGGTCAAAACCTAATCATAAAGAAAACCAAATAGAATAACAGCAAAATATGGCTTCACTTCTCGTTCCCATGTGTCACCTAGGAGCAACAGTGACACAATTCTAGTAAAAAAACACAAGATAGTTCCCCGTCACAAAATCCATCAATACGCCACGCTAAGAGAAGGACATCACGGATTTGGACCTCGTTGGTTTCACAAAAGAAATTGAAAATAGAAACAAAGACAGATTAGTTTTGAATGGAAACTGTGACGAGAGTCAACAAATGATCTGCAACAAGAAACCATATAATATATGTATATATGTGGCGTCTGTGTGTGTGCGATCCAACTGAATCCACGTTGAACAAGTTGTCTTTTTTCATGTGTGTGGGGAAAACTTTTGATATTTTCTTGCCAGTGCGTTGGAAGTTTGCACAAAGACATAAAGCAGCCGAAAGAGCATCTCCGGTTAAGTCGCCCCTCCCAGGAACAATGAATCTACCAGGGGAGAAATACACCAATTGTGGAATTGAGAATATGTTTGTCAGTTTTAAGATAGTGATTGAAAGATACTTATATAATGATTAATAAGTTTGATGTGAAAAACCACAGCGCTCTAACACGCCTTTTTCATCTGTACCGGTACGGCCTCGGGTATTCGAGTGGTTCATTCCATGGTCTTGTCACACATGGTGTCCTCTACATCATCCTGATTTTCGCACACCCTGGAAGTGGACATGTGTGACATCTTGTACTGCCTATGTGCGCGCTTGGCAGCTAACATCTAGGAACTGATGTTCAGCACATGTCTCAACAGTGTTGGCTTGACCGAGAGTTTTGTCACGCAGTCAACTAACATCTGTTTGGTGTCTATCCAGCGTATATGGACCTGACGTTGTTTGATGTCTCTTCGCAGGAGCAGCACTTCAATTGCTTGCCTCTTGTCTTGAATCATGCCCACGTCATTCCGCGCGTGATCATACAATGGTGTGTTGTCTGTATATAACTGCGATCACGACCACTTGATGAGGCAACTGTTCAATGTTGTCTAAACTGTATTCCGAATTCCAAATTTCCAAGAAAACTGCTTTGTCCATACTGCTTCGGTTTTTAGAAACAGTGTAAAGCTCAGCTGCTAATGTGCTGCTGACTGCTCTGTCCTGCTTCTGGCTCTTCCACTTTAGCGGATCAGCGGGGCAATCTTGCCTCCATGCATTGCCTTGTCGGTGGCACATACCATGTATGCAGACTGACTCTTCAAGTCGTTTTCTGTAGCCCACGGTGCGTCTGCTGTCACCATTTTGGTGAGCTGCTGCAAATCACTTGGAACCACCTTAGACCTTCACTCAAACATGTTTGAAATCTCGAGCTTCTGCCACTGCTCTGTTCGCTTCAGCGATCTGTTCTACTGTGCCATGTTGAATGTTCTGTTGTATGTTTGCTGTCATGGCTGCCAATTAGTCAGGTCTTGTCGCTGTCGACGACCAACTCAAGCCGCCGGCTACTCCTCGCAGCTGACTCTTTTCCTTCTCGTTCAGGGGCGTGTCTTTCCCTCGACGTCTCTCTGTCTCTCTCTCTCTCTCTCTTAAAATCTTGATGGTGTTCAACTTCTCTGCGTACTCCTTCTGCTCGATGATGAAGCCTTCCTGAGTGCTTGAATGGATACAATGCTCTGAGTTTGTCGGTGATGTTCTTTGCAAACAAGTCTGTACCTGTGCAAATAAGATCATCCACATGAACTGCCATAGAACAATGATATTCACTCTCACGCCAATAATGAAAAAGACACGGATCCAAGCACGACTGTTTGAGTCCTGTAGCAATGAGACTTTGGGTCAAAAGTGCTGCGCCAGGCCTTAGGTGCGTCTGCCAGTCCGTAGATGGCCTTCTCAGCCATCAGCAAGCTGCCTGATGGAACTCCAGGCATTCCACTTGGTGGTGGTTCAATGTACAAGGGTCCTTCATCAACGCGTTGACCTGTAAGATGCTGCTTTTCCAACTTGTGTAGGTCAGGGTCCAAATACCCTCTAACGCACCATCTTGCCTTCACCTTCATTTTTCCAGGTTCTTTGTCATCTGGTTTCTCTGTAATGACAAACCTCGATGGGAGAATGCGTCCTTTCTTGAGTCTAATTTGCTTGGCTTCCCTCGGAGGAATAATCTTCAACGCCTTGTACTTGAACAACTTCTCGACTTCTGCCCGTTTGCTTTCTTTGAGTACCATGTCAGTATCCTTTTTGAGTCCTACCCAAACGGTCACCTCATAGACCTCACGCTCGCCGTCCGGAATTTCCGTCTCCAACTCTGGCATTTTGATCTCAAAACCTGAGTATCCTGACCATTGCTTCAGTTCCGGGTGAAACTGCCTTGTCTGCATGTAGTCATCGTCTGTGATCACGCTGTAGCCATCAACCCCTTCAGTTTTTACCAAGGAGTATCTTTTTCCCGTCAACCACTGCAGAGGAACTGGGCACGTCTTCTCACATGGCCTGTATGGGCCGTGCTGTTGTCCATGAAGTCGAATGAGAACACCGTCTTGCCAGGAGATCCTCCATCTCTTGGTCTTGTCAGTCCAGCGACGGGTTAGTAGTTCTGTCTGTACTGCCTCTGTTAGTCGTTTGTTTGCTCTTCTTCCTGCGTCAAGCCTGCTCAAGTCCTGTCTCATGGCTCTGGTCAATGGTGTTTCACGAATTGGTCCATAAGTGTCCAGGAGCTCCTCCTCGTCGTAGGTCTCGTTCTCCTGCAGTTCAGCAGCTAGGACCTGCAACACTTCCTGGTCCTCGTCCCACGAAGCGTCTTGATCTGGTAGATCTTCTGCAACCACGAATGTGTCTTTCTGGCTCGCCCTGTTGGGGCCCTTTGCATTGGCCAAAATAGCCCGGACTGCTTGCGACACCTCCGTGATCTTGAAGGATGCTCGAGTTGCGGTCAGGATCATGGCCTCCTGAGTCAATTCCAGGTGCAGCTTTCTCAACATGAACCAACCCTGGGCAGCTTCACTCCCTGCTCACGCAACGGCGGCGAAGCGGGTGATGAAGGCCTTCATCGTCTCACCTGAACGGATTGAAGTCTCGAAGAAAAATTCCTTCAAGGCCTCATTCATGTCATCCTTCTCGAGTGGCTTGAAGCGATCATCCAACGCTTTGAACACTTAGTTTTTCGCCACCACTCTTCGGCTTCACCAGCCAAAACCCCGATCAACTTGGGACCATACTTTTCAGCAGGATATGTGTTGGGCAGACTGATGATCATCAACGCCGCCCTGCGTCTCCATCGCTTGTAGAGACTAGGGTCTGAACCATCAAAGCGTTCCAGCCGTGTAGCTGCCAGAAGCCTCACTTGCCATGGGTGGAGCCCAGCCGCTACCCCTCGTGCATCGACGACGGGCACGAGCGGCAACGACCGGGCTCCGCTACCACTGTGAAAAACCACAGCGCTCTAACACGCCTTTTTCATCTGTACCGGTACGGCCTCGGGTATTCGAGTGGTTCATTCCAATGTCTTGTCACACATGGTGTCCTCTACATCATCATGATTTTCACATTTAAGGCATACAATTACAGAGCGCAACAAAAATCAAAAGTCAAAGTAAAACATAGACACCAATCACTCTATAGACTATAGAACATGATGGAACCTCAAAGCGGAAGCACCACCACAAGAAGGGCCGAAGCACACAAGAATAGACAAGACTGTCACAGACTGTCAGACATTTGCAAGATGTGGTAAGACAGCATTTGGGAGAAGCTTTGCAAAGCAGGGGTGAGATGTTCATGTTCAATGGTTGTTCTTTGCTGGGCGTGCATAACATGTTGGTTTTGCTACTTGAAGGATCTTTGGTCGATGTTAGTTTGCTTGAAACTGTCAAGCCTCTTTATTCAGCCCCTACATATATATACACACACACTAGTCTTTCAACATTCTCAAAGCCAGTCTTCGCACCAAAAGTGTTGATTGAACGTGTCTTTACGCCAAGTTCCACTGAACCTTCACGTCCACATCACAGACTTACTTGCTTTGAACATATCTGCTTCACAAAGACCGCTGGACCAATCAACAGAAGCCGCCCCCGAAGGGTGTCCTAATTTTCAAAGCCGGGGGGGGGATAGACGCCCAGCTCTACCTCCCGCCCAGGGTGCACGACTACTACTACTTCCCCCCCCCCGCCAGGGCGGGGTGGTCACGACGACTACTACTTTTCCCAGTTCGAGGGGGGGGCCCACGACTACTACTATTTCCTCGTAGCATAGGATCCCTCTTTAAGGCCCTCGTAGCACAGGATCCTTCTTTCAGGACCTCGTAGCGTAACAGGATCCTTCTAAGGCCCTCGCAGCACAGGTTCGAGCAGTGTAACAAGGCCAGGTTCGCCATGAACATGAAATACATTCAGTGTCACTCAGACTCAAGACCATGATGCCCCACAAAGGCCCGTCAATGCATAGAATTTAATTCCAAAACACTACAATTCAAAGGGACCAGCGGATGAACAAAAACTCTGCAAAGTGATATTACATTATTGATCTTACATAGCTAGGGCTACTGTACAAATCTGTGGCAGGATCCTTCTTTATGGCCGGTAAGAAGGATTCGACGAGGCGTCGTAGCACAGGATCCTTCTTTAAGGCCGTCGTAGACAGGATCCTTCTTTAAGGCCCTCGTAGCACAGGATCCTTCTTTGAGGCCGTCGTAGCACAGGATCCTTCTTTAAGGCCCTCGTAGCACAGGATCCTTCTTTATGGCCTGTAAGAAG
>CAXAMN010021607.1:436836-475804 GCA_963970005.1 Durusdinium trenchii | reverse complement strand
GGGGGGGGGCCACGACTACTACTACTTTCTCGGGGTAGCACAGGATCTTTCTTTAAGGTCCTCGTAGCACAGGAGCCTTCTTCAAGGCACTCGTAGCACAGGATCCTTCTTTAAGCAGGGTTTGAGGATGGGGGGGGTGGCCACGACTACTACTACTTTTTCTAGTTCGAGGGGGGGGACACGACTACTACTACTTTCTCGGGGGCGTCCTGAATCAATAGGCCAATAAACCTTCATCGTAAAACTGTTTCAACCCTTCAAAGGTTTGAGCTCTTTTTGTTGGGCATCTCTACATCCCAGTCCTCTTGATCCCCAACTTCTTGACACCAATCTTCACAGCAAAACCTTTGAACCCATCTTGCCAGACAGTTTGCCAGGAGAAGCTTTGCTACTCAAATTGCGGGCAGGGTGGGCGCGTCTGGGATATGTCTTTGTGGTGGTAATCTTGGTTGTGGCGTTGAGGCTTAATTTCGATAATGTGACTACTTTAGGAGGAAGAAAGTTACTTCTTCTTACCGCGTCCTACCACAGCTATGTGGATCAGCCGCGGTATTCGCGTGGCCAGTGTGGACCATCAATTGCTGGGGGTTGTTTGTTTAGCAGTCAAGTGCAACGCCTCCCAGTAGATTGAGGCCCGACCCTGCGCTCCGTGAGTTTGGCAGTGCTGAAACCTCCCCTGGTGGACGCCATCACGAAAGGCTGCAAACAAAGCAAATGGCGCTCCTCTTGGCCTCTTGGCAGGTGCCACTGGACCAGTTGTTCATCTACAAATCGGGACCGCAGGAGCCAAAGATGACACGTGGCCTTGATGTGTGTGTGTCAAGGAAAAATGGACTTGCTATGGGGTATCACAACCTCATTGAGCGGTTGCCTTGTGACTGGACAGAGCGCCTTCGACTTTGCCAAATTCAACGCCTCCAAGGCATTGATCTTATTCTTGGGTTGTGACATGTTTTGACCGAGTGTATTGGGGGTCAATCTTGCACAATGCTGACGTCTCCTTAGCTTGTATAGATGATCCTTTAGATGTTGCCGTTTTAGGACTTGCATTTAGCTACTTGCTTGACTCGCAGCCATGGGCATTCATTGTAGTCCCTTTGCCCCTTTACTTTACCTTCTTTGGTGCTTTGCTGGGGTATTCAGGTGTCCCCTTGTTCGCGCATTTTTGTCACACTGAACCTATCACCTGACCAGACTTGGCCCCTCATGTTTCATGTCCAAACCGCTGCGTCTCCCTTTCCTTGCCACCTGTGCCAGGCACCGCCCTCTCTCGAACATGGTCTGCTAGTCGATGCTAGTGGGGTGGGGAAGTAGCATCGAGAATCTTGACCAAAACAATGTCGGCATCGCTAGGAAACTCAATAGTCCGTATTTAGCATTCAGCTCTCCAACACCAAACAATGCAAGCTCCTCACCTTCATCTTGTCACAGTTCCTCAAATGACCAAACTACGCCATACTGGAGACAATGCCATTGACCTTGTTTGAGCATGTTTGAGCGTGTCTTATGGCCTCATCATCGGTTTCAAACTCCAAAGGTGCACTTCTTGTCCTGGCATTAACTCCGTCTGAAGGCATACTTCATGAGATTGTGCAAGGAAAGGCAACTATCCAGTTGTCGCTCACTTGAATTTGAAACAAAAATCAACTTAAATGTCAAAGTTGGACGGCATGGCGTGACCCTGGGACCACCATAGACGTTTGCCAGCCCTTGGAAGACTTGGACTTTCTGACCGTTCAGTCCAGCTAGCAGCTTAATGACCCAAAAATACAACTGATGCAAGGCATCAAAGATGCACGGAAAGCCTGAATCAACACTTCTGGGTTCCCTTCTTCGATCTGCGAAAAGCGGCGTGTCATAGACAGCACTGGAAAGGCAACTGTCCTCAAAGTAACTACTCTAGCAGCTACTCTAGCGAAAAGTATTCAATTCAACCTTTTCACCTTGTGAAAAAATGCAACTCTCAAGGGCGTGGCCATGCCCGCAGATTGGTTGAAGAGTCGCTGATCAAACATGACCTCTGAGCTTCTGGGTTGCGCTACCTGCAGAACTCTTTGAAACACAAGGCTCCGAGTGACTTGCACTGTCTCCTGAGATCATTGAGTTGCGGGATTTGTGAGAGTTCAAGTGCACTCCTGGCCAAGAGCAATGCGCTCTGAAATATCTCGATCTTCCTCCTTCCTGCGCATGTTCCTCTTGCCTGGACTCATACAGATCAAGAAGATGGCACAAGATTGTTGAAAAAATCGTCCAAGGCAAAATCAACTGTTCCAACTTTCTCTCTATGCCTAGCTCCAAACGGTGATCTCGCTCTATCTGGCGCTCCCTTTCTTTCAACACCTGGGATCCAAGGATAAGCGTTGCCCTGCAATGTAGACTTGCAGCGTCTCTACTTGTGAGACATTGTAGGCCTTCATGCGCTGTCGTCTGTCTTCTGCATCTTCAACACTCTCTCCATCTCTAGCTGGCCTTCGCAAGGCAAAACAAAAGTTTGCCTAAGGCACAAAGCAGTGCGGGTAAGCCATCCACGCAGCTGCAAGTGCAGCTCGGGTCTGCCTGGCCTCGAAACAATTCAAAAGCCTTTCAGACCCGCCACGCAGATTTTGCATGCTAATGGGCCACGGAACCTCACAGTGACTGACCTGTTTGCGTTTGTGTTGTATTTCCACTCTACCTTGTGCGCAAGCTTGCCCTCGGCCTGCGCAGCCAAGTCTAGCAGCTGCTGCTCTCGGATCTTCTCGTCACGGACCTGGTCACATCATGCACTTCCAAACTTGCCTTGCCCCTCCTGCTTCATCAATCAAAAGCATATTAGCCGCAAAATATGTATACTGTATATATATATATGATTCCCCTTGTGGACTGCAAAGGGGTCCCTCACACTGGAAATTATTTCTGAGTGGGAATTTTTATCCAATGCTGCTAACCCCTGAACATCACCACACAGTAAGCCATGAAGATACAAGACAGAGTGCAATGACCTGTAAATTAAGTCCTAACCCCCTACCTCCAGGAACATGGAGAGACAATTTTCTATTAGTGACATTTTTCTCCTGTCCCCTCACCCCCCTCAAAAACAATTTCCACGTGCAGTAAGAAGAGACGGCGAACTGATGCGGAATGCTGCGTGAAGTAACTGTGGCACGAACACCTACTAAAAAATGATCCCCTTATTTTAAAAAAACATGTGACCCTTTTGGGGGGGGCACTACAGGCATTCATCACAAGCCTACCCCTAGCAGTGCGGATATTTGTCCACAAATTATCCTTGCACAAAACTTAATGTCATTGGACATGGTCAACCCTAATGGACAAAAATAGTTTCACCTTAGATTTTCTGACTTTGTGGTGTGAGTCGAGTCTTTGGGGATGAGTCTGGCTGGGGGGGGTTGTGTATGGCATAGTGGAGAATAGTTTTCCAGAGGAGGAGTCACCCTGGAACAAACATTTCAGTGAAAATGGTCTGCCCCAAAGGACAAAATTTCTGTCACATCAGGTTGTCACCAATTGTGATGTGAGTCGAGTCTTTGGATCTAAATCTGGGTGTGGGGTGGTTGCATGTGGAATGGTGTTGACTTTTGTCCAGATGCACCACTTGCAAGTGGTGAGTGTCATCGGACATGGTCAGCCCCAATGGACAAAAATCTGCTTCACCTTGGATTTTCTGATTTTGTAATGTGAGTCCAGTCTTTGGGGATAAGTCTGCGTGTGGGTTGGAGTGGTGTGGCATTTTTGTCCTCAACTGTCGGCTTTGAATATGGGTAGTGATGGCAACGCAACCTAGTTCATTAACTAATATGGTCAGCCCTCAAGGATATAAATGTTGTGTATTTTGAAATGTGCGTTATCATGTTCATATGTTTGCTGAAAGCGGTCTCCAGCAATGGAGAAAACCCCGGGCCGCCCCGGCCCACCGCCCGCCGGCGGGCTCGCGTCCTTTCAGCTCAGATCTCGAGCCCTCCGCTCTGGAAGGTAAAAAGGTCATCACACGCCGACCAAAAACACGCCATGCTCACATCACCGCACATCCCTGACCTTTTTACTTGCTGGTGTATAGCTGTTGTCCTGGTTGTCCCTGGTTCAAGGTTTGAGAAATCAAAAATCAACATGAAAATACGTTAACATTTATAAATATTGGAAACATTAGTATATATCGATGTACTTGTTTTAAACTAATTTTTGAAAGACAGTTATTCTAAAACATGTATTTTTTAAAACAAAACTTGAAATGCGAAGACAAAATTGATCTTGGGATTTATTGATTTTAAGAAGTGCCAATTCAACGTCATTTTTCATACTTTTTAGTAGCCGGGCCAGTCCACTTAACAAACCGGTTTTTCAATTGTTTGTGGAGTAGCCCAAGCAGTCCAGTTTGACACCAAGCAGGGCTGCTGGGCGAGCCCACACGGCTGTGCTCTGTGCTCGTTTGTTGTCACGTCTCCTGCCCGCAGCTGTATCATCAAATTCTAAACCCGGTCTTTTTCGCTTGCCATGCCTGGCATTGACAAGGAGATGGTTTGTTGGGGCTTTCGGTGGCAAGGCGCCCCATTCTGAAGTTGAGATCCCTGGCAATGTACATTTGAAGGCGATTCTGTAGGCAGGATTTTCGAGCGGGGCATCTTCACTTTCTGGACATGAGACACTAGCATTTCGAGCAGCTCTTTGCAGCACGCGTGGTTTGTCTACTACATGTTACTACATAGCTCTGGGCATGGACGTTGTGAAGCTTTAGTTGCTTGAGAGAATTGTCGCTGTCAACGCGAAGGCGTTGTATGGAAATATCCTCACGAATGTTTTCTGGATTGGCTGAGTGAAAATGGAACGATTCGCACTGAACCTTGCTTCATATTGAAGGGATCAGAAACGGCATTTGTGCATCAGGCTGTTGATTGCTTCTGTTTCCTGACATGGCACATGCTTGAGTCAGTCAGATCCTGCATTTGATTTGCTTGATTGATGGTGGTTGCTGCCACTACTCAGCATGGGGCATGGGGTAAGAGCATGGCCACGACGAAGATGAACAAACATATCAAGTCCTCAAAATTTACAGATATTCACAGTACTAAGTAGACTGTAGGAATATTTAAAACTACAAATCAAATTAGTATTCGTCGAGATGCTTACTGTTTTCAGTTTCCTCATGCAAAGATTTCTTGAATTTTAGCTGGCTGATTGCTCTTGAATTTAATTAAGATGGATCTTGGACTTTCTTGCAGCGAAGACGACGAGCTCATCACTCCTCCTCGGAAAACGTTGGATGTCAATCCAAAGACGGGAGAGAAATCGAAGTCACTCAGTGTTTGATTTAGTGTTTGTTGTTTGTTGTGGAGGGTGGTGGGTTTTGGAGGGTTTGGTTGATTGTTTTTAAGTTGTTTTGTTGTTGTTTTTGGGGATTGCTTTTCTAAATGGATGAGGCTAGTGAAGGAGAAGCCGGAGAAGAATGAAGAAGTCAGCCTGATCCAGTTTTGGAAAAACCACAAGGGATGTCTACGAGAAGAAGCAACGATGAAGTGTGGCATCAACAGCATTGACAAGGACAAGCTTGATGCATCTCAAATGCACCAACTCAAAACTAGTTGGTTGATAGCACTGGAAGATAACACAGGTGTGCATCTTCAGTGCCTTGCTTGCTCCAAAGCAAACCTGGGCTCGTTGTGGGGAAAGGGACGGGTGCCTTTGACAAGTAGTTTCAAAAAAGTTCGATGGTCGATTATTCGGCATAGTCAGTCCAAGACACATGAGCAGGCAGCGCTTTCCTTTCTGGGTGTGGGGAAAGAAGAAATTCCAGGGTGTCCTCCCGTGAAAGACTTTGAAGAGTTGCTGAAGAATATTGGAGATGGACAGTCACTTCGAAAATGTAATGGTCACAGCTCTTCCAGTGACAAAGTTCAACTCATGGCATGGACACTGAAAGAGGCCTTGGCAGAGCGCGACCGCCAGGCTTTGTCACACGCTGAGACCATTTCTTTGGCTCGGGATGCCAGGCATAATCGGCTTTTAGTCCGATTTGCTTGCGTTGACTCAAAGTTTCAGACGGATATGGGCGTCGTTGGCCTGATCAAGGACAGTGGTGACAGGGCTGGGCAAGTGGTTGGTGCAACGCGTGAGGCCTTGAAGCGCCTTTGCACCCCCAATGACAAGCCACCTCGATGGTATTGTGGTCCAGAAGCAACCCTTGATGCAGGCTTGATGAAACATATTATGGACAAGACAGAGTTGATCACTACAGACGCTGCTGAAAATGAACTTGTGGCTGGGGACGTTGGAAGGGGGCGACGCAACCCTGAGGTGGAAAGCGATTTAGCCACTCCACTTTTCCCAAACATGAAGTTGACTGCCCGTGATGCTCCCCACTCGCTCCGAATGATCTTTTGGCCCTATTTAGCACATTATTTTCGGTTCTGAGTAAAGAATTTGTGATGTGTTGGGTCATCAAGCAGTTCATCAAGTTTTTACTTTAGATTCTTCGGTCAATGCTATCTTCCATTTGTCTTGATCGTCTGATCTATTTCAAGGAAGTGTTTGAAGCTTTTGCGCTTTGTTTTACGCTAAGGATCTTGCCCAGGCCATTTCGTGCAGATGATTATCTTGAGTCCTGCGCGCAGTCGATCGTGCTGTCCAAGCAGTCAATTGTCCAGCGAATCTTCCACTCTCCCTTGTTTGCTTCTTGGTTTGAAGCTTTCACCGAGAAACAGGATGCCACCATGTCGCTTGGCAAAGGCGTCAAGAGCCTTCGCGCAGCCAAACACAGATTTGAAACCCTAGCAACGCCCACTGGAAGGGCTATGCTATGGTTTCCATCCATTTTGGCGACAGCAACCAAGATCGTTGCCGAGAGAAAGGACACCGATACTGGCCGAGAAATCCGTGCCTGGCTTGAGCAGCTGTCGCTTGCATGTGATTAAGGGTTTTGCATACTGCTTTGCATGTATGATGGAGATGAATATATCTTCACTGTAAATTTTAAAGGGTTGTCTTTGCGTTAGCCCAGGTCCAGTGAGGAAATCCTTCAAACTGCCCTCATTGCAGACGCAGCTGACGAAGGGCTGCTGTTGGTTCGAATGGTGGGCGACGAAGAAGTAGATTCAACCATGATTGGGACCTACGTTGCCAATTTCACTCAGCGAATACACGCTTTGTTCAATGAGTCCAAGGTTTTGACAACCCCAGGCTATACTCAGCACATCTTGAACGTGTTGAGAAATGATGAGCTCATTGTTTTTGTAGGGGGCCAGAAGGGTGCGGCCACCATCGGACGCTGTTCTGCAACGGTGCTTGGGTCGTATGAGGGCTTGGGTCAAGCTTTCTCTCCAAGTCGTCCAAACAGAATTTCCCTGTTACAACATCTTTGCATCGTTCGGCGTGTTTGCACTTGGCAAACGTGGGGGCTCAGCAGCTGCAATGCAAGAGGGAGACGCCCTTGAGAGTTCCTTTGCTGCGTGTAATTTTGAAGTCCCGAATTTTTCCGTACAAGTTTCACTACACAAGTATCAATGGTATAATAATATGTAATATTGCTTTTGACTGACCTTTCGTCTAAGGTTTCCAGCGGATTGCACAGTTTTTTGAGCTTGACGCCGACGCTTTGAAAGAGCAGGTTGGGAGACTCAAGCCCTTGGCTGTGCAGCATCAGGTCAACACAGGCTGTAGCGCCCGTGAAGCGTGGACCTTTGCGCTGAGCCATGCACAGTCCAAGCAAAACCTGAAAGAAACATATCTTGGGAAGGATATTTGCCAGGCAATGTTCCGTGTTCTAGCTTGGCAAGCTAGCAGTTTCTGAGTGGAGCAAAACTTTTCGAAGGCTAAGAGATTGGAGCTCACTGCACGCGGTCAGTCCAGCGAGAACACCGAGAACCTTCTCATCCGCATCGGTTTGGCTAAGCTGTCCAACCAGGAGATGAATAGTTATTCAGTTTGCTTGAATTTCATTTGTGAACTTCAACACAACGAAACAATTTGTTGGATCAGTTTTTGAAACTTTCAAAAACTTCGGACTACTGTTTGACTGATTTAACATGAAATATTTAGCCATTGCGACGAGGACAAATCGGATGTATGCAAGAGGGCCGCCATCATCTTCAGCCAGTGTGCACCAGGACTTTGTGGAACTCTGTTTGACACTTGTCAAATCTTGTCAAACTTGCAACAACCAATGAATGTTTGCAGGAGTCTGCCGATCGCGATGCCAATCACGCTTTGACAAGGGGGTTCGACGACCGGGGGAGACAGGCACTCAGGCGTCCTGGTAGCGCAGGCAGTGAGCTCTTCAAATGACGGGCGGGTGGTGATGCCTGATGCAGTTGTCCTTGATGAAGGTGATTTCTGGACTGACGGCCATGAAGGAGTCTCAATTGCAGGCTGACAAAGAAAGAAAAAGAAAGATGGAATCCTACCAGGATGGTCTTCTTTTGCAGCATGAAGTTGAGGCCGACGCTTCCCTCGATGCCGACTTGGAGAAGCAAAAGAAAAATGATGCCAAGAATGACGACAAACTCATCAAGCACCGTAAGCTTCAGGAGAGTCGACCTCAATTCGCTAGCCGCTAAAAGTTTGAGTCTGGCTGGCAAAGCCTGCCATGTGGGACCGGGCGTGGATAGAGATGAGGCTGGCAAGCTGTTGATGGAATGCAACGCAACCGTGGTTGAAAATCGGAGGGATGCCCATGTTTACTTGGTGGTGGACGGGCTAAATCCTGGACAACGAACCACTTGGTATGCAATGCTGGGTGGCAGGACAATTGTTGAATTTGCTGCCTTACAGCCAGGCAAGGTGAGTGGTTTGATCGTTGACTATGGTGCTCCGAAGGTCTGCTCCAAGGTGATCCATGTCAGCCAGAGCTTCAAGGAGAACCATGCTGAGCTGGCGAATGCAGTGATTGACACATGCAAAACATCGGGCCGAGCGAAAGACGCTGCGTACAAGCTTGGAATCTCAGCTCAGGGTCGAACTGGGAATGGCTGGTACACAAAGAGCAGCTTTTTGACTTGACTTTGCTTCAAAAATCAGAAAAACAGTCTCACGGTATGGGCAAATTTTGCCTATAGTCTAACGGCGGGGGGCGCCAGGGTGAAAAAGCTGCGCTGCGAACTGACTTGAACTGACAGTTCAAACGAACATTTCAAGTCATTCTTCATAAACACAACTTCAGTTACCAGAAGACCTGTCATTTAGTCCATTACAATATAGGCCCAGCCAGCCCAGTCACTTTGTGTTTCAGGGCTGGCAGGGCCCAACTTGAAGCAAACCCAGCCAGCCCAGTCACTTTGTGTTTCAGGGCTGGCAGGGCTCAACTTGAAGCAAACCCAGCCAGCCCAGCCACTTGAGTGTGCAGGGCTGGCAGGGTTTGAAGTTGCTCCTAATAAGGCTCATTCAATCGTTTCAAGCAATTCAAACTGTTTAACAAACGAGTTCCAACCATGCCAAAAAGTGTCAAAGCTTTGCTACGATTTGTCGTCGTTTGGAGGCGGTGATTAAACGCTCTTTTGTTTGTTGCCCTTTTAGTGCTCTTAGCCGACCAGCTCCTCGTTGATGCGGTGCGAAGGATGCGCAAGCATGTTAATATGGAAGGGCGCGACGAATAATATTTTTATGTTTACCATCATTGCCATTGCACTGAATGGCTTATCAGTCAAGAATACGCACAAAGCAATCTTGAGCAAAACAGTTTTGGAGAACGATGACTGATTTTAAATCAGGATAATAAATTATCCGTGGGCCGCGGCGCGATGGAGGTTATTGGTGAGAATGAGGATGCCAAGATTCCGAGCACCTTCGCACGACTTGCGCGTGAAGCTGGCTTCAAGAGTCTGTCATACCTCGGCGAAGGCGGATTCGGTATTACAGTCAGAGCAAAAGCCACAGATGGGTCTTTGCACGTTTTGAAGATGCAGAAGGCTGCAAATTCCATTGACGACGCGGCTCTGGACGAGGTCAGAGAGGAAGCCAAACATCTTCGAATGATGCGGCATCCACACATCGTGCAATTCTTCGGCCTGACCAAAATCCAGAACACATTGGTCATTGACATGGCTTTGATGCCCGGCGGCAGTCTATGGGAACGCATATTTACATCGTCGATAGGTGTGCATACAACAGAATGTTTGAAGTGGATGAGTCAGTTGGCTTCTGCGCTCCACTACATCCACGACACCAAGAAGTTGGCGCACAGGGACGTGAAGTCAGAGAATACCTTACTCACTGGACCTCACGGAGACGCAAAATTGGCTGACTTTGGGCTTTGCAAAGATGCTCAGCGAATTGCTCAAGAACAAGTTGTTGACTTGTTTGCCGGCACACCGAACTACCAGCCAAACTCAGTGCACCTTGTCAATATTTGTCAATGACTCACACTTGGACAACTTCCCTATGATTTTCAACAAAGACTATGGTTTTTGGCAACGTACATTTACTTATTTGTTTTCTTTGGTTCCCTAACTTCTGCAGGCTTTCTGGTCAGACACCTTGCGACCAGCGAGCAGACATCTTTGCACTGGGGTGCATCATGTGGGAATGCATGGAGCACTCATTATGCTTCCCCAACACAGCTGCGTGGGACCGTATTCCGGAAGCCACAAACAAAAAGTGGTCCAAACTTCCGGGTCTCGAGACTTGGATACTGTTTTTTGGTGTTGACGGATGTTGACTGATGTGGCACGAATTGATGTTTATTGTTGATTATTTTGATAGAATTGGCTATATAATTTTGATTGGTGCTTATTGACTTTTGATTGATTGATGTTGCTTGATGTTTGATTGGTTTAGATTGATGTTTGATAGGTTGATGTTGTTTGGTTTTGAATGTTTGCTTTTGTTTGGCTTTGATTGCCTGATTTTGTCTGGTTTTGATTGATTGACTGCTACTGCTTGGTTGAATTCCACCACTGAGGAGGATGTTTGGTTGAAGTGCCTTGACATGGAGGTGGACTTGGATATCAAGCAGGTTGTGAGTGACCTGTCCGAGTTGGACGGTTGTGTAGTTACTCCAGCGCCCAAAAGCCCTACATCTGGCAGTGTGGGGGTGAAACTTGGCGGTGTAAACTAAGAAGTGTTGAGTCAAACCAAGAAGCATTGAGTCAAACAATCACATTTTCAAATGGCTGATGATTGACCACTTTCAAACCAAAACACTTTTTTAAGTTTCCAGTTTCCAATCTGAGGAACTGGCATGAGAAGAGGGTGCGGAGAATGAAAGGTGAAGCGCCACCCCACATTCGCCAAGCAGCAAACCAACAAAGAAAGCAGAGGCAGGGAATGGTTGGTTTGCCAAATTGATCATTTGAGTGTGTGATCACGTGAGTCATTATTCAGTTTGCATGCAAAACACCAATGATTCAGGCGGAAGAAACAGCTGAAGCGCCAGAAGGAAGGTGCTGAAGGTGCTGAAGCGCAAGAAGGTGATGAGAAGGCTGGTTTGCTTGGCCAGCTCCCAGAGCGAGATCCTGTGGCAGTGGATGGTAACTGGTTTTTGAAGCTAAAGAAAGTGAAAGTTGATGACCTTTCTAAATACCTGAGGCAACGGTTATACGGTGGCAACCGTTATACGGTGGCAACGGCTATACAGTGGCAACGGTTATACGGCGACAACCACTATACAGCAGGGCGTAAAGCTAAATAGATAAGGCTCTTAGATATGACCCACCAAACTTTGAGAACGCTGCCCACCCAGACCGGATTGACTGGGCTGGCGCGTGGGATCCCTAGCGCTAGGGGATCCTGGCTGCCCAGCCAATCTGGATTCGCTGGGCATAAGGAGTCCCTAAGCGCAGCGGCGCAGCGTCTAGGCATCCCTTATGTTTAGCGGATTTAGCGGTAGGGATCCCTTATGCCCAGCGAATCCAGATTGGCTGGGCAGCCAGGACCCCCTAGCGCGAGGGGTCAGAGCGGCAGGGGGGTAGATTTCGTGGAAACAGAAACCAAAGAACTTTCAACTTAGTTTAATTCTTAATGTCTTTCCTGGTTTTTAAGTGAGTCAATGCTGTTGTGACTGTTTGAAAACTGAGGTAACGTGCTGAGATTGCCAAAGCGCCGCAGATGACTGTCACAATGATAAAATGTGTGCAGCCATTGTTTGACAAACTTTGAAGTGGGAGAAACTTGAAGATTTTTTAGGATCGAAAAGAGTTATACAGTTTTGAAGTTATTCAAACTAAATGAGCTGGATCAACCTTTCTGAGGCCATTGATTGAACATGTTGAAAACTTGAATTGAGATCACTGCATCCGGCTGGTTCGAAGGGACACTTCTTGAACTTGAAGGGGCACTTCTGGCCATGGCGTCGAAGTGGCGCTTGAATAGAGCCGAGGAGAAAGAGGCAAGAAACTTTGCTGAAGCTGAGGCGGCCAAGGCTTCTGCAGACGGGGGCGACAAGTCTGAAGCCTACAACAGTGCTTTGGCCATGAAAACAAAAGAGTTGAAAGAGGCCAAGGCAGCAAAGAGTGCCAGCAAAAAGGGCGCTGCAGCGTCAACCGCACCAGCGAGAGCAACAACTCCGTCGGCGACTGAATCCCTGAAGTCGCCAGGCTGGAGACCACTTTTCAGTTATAGAAATTTCCATGTTTAAATACAATCACATTTATTGTTGCAAGACTTTGACAGGACTGAACACCGACTATTTCTTTGAGTTGGAGACTTGCAGGAAGGCGATCTTCACTGTGGCCAACCATTGCCGACATGGACCCTATTCCCATAACCTCTGACGATAAAAAGGAATGTGGGGTGCAGGCGTTTTTGTGTGTCTCGCTTAGTGTCTTTCCTTCAGATCACTTCGTTCATGATAGTATTAAATGACAAACTGCTGCAATTGAAATTGGCCATGGGTGATCTGTGCCAGGCCGTCTTCAAGCACGCAGACTTACCAGGTTGCCATCCAGCGCGAGGGTGTCTATGTGGCGGGCACCAACTTTTGGCATATGAGCCTTCTACAAGGCCTGTCGAATGGGGTGCCACTCGACCAGAAGAGTGGGAGACTTCCTCTTCCAGAAGGGCCCTCGGCACCTGCCAGAGCAAACGGTTGCTGTGGCTAGCCCGGAGGATGATTTGGAAGGAACCAAAGGGTCGTGGAAGAGAATTTCGCCAGAGGAAGTCGCTCACAGCCTGGTGTTCCATCTGGGCAAGCGATTGAAGAGTGGACCGAAGCTGACTGATGAAGAGACGGGCGGCTGGCTCTCCGTCGTGCTGTCAGTTACTACCAGGTTTGAGAAATGCGCGGACGACGATGCTATGTGGTGGAGATCCTATTCCTTGCGGCAGCAGTGCGCTCAGCTTCGTGACACGGTGAAGCGCAATGCCATCCAGCAGGCTTACGAGGTTGTCAGCTTTAAGCTGCGCAAGGAGAGTGAGCTTGGAGACATTCTGCAAGTGAAAGACGTTCAGGCCAGTCTGTGTTGAGTCTTCAGCATAAAATATCTGAATGGAAATCAAAATACTTTTTCAAGTTTGCTTGATAGATATATCAATCCTGACTTTTGAAGTTTGCTTGAGGCACTATATCAATCCAGAGGTGAGCACGCTCAATCGGCTAAGATCACTGACGGGTTTGCGAATGACTGCATGACAGTTCACGACAAATTGCTGAGCGTTGGTCCCATCCGGAAAGTCTTGGAAGGGCTGATGCACGAGTACGGGTTGGCGTGCTGTCTGAATTCGACAGCTAAGTTGAAACTCAGCCCAATGTTTCTGAACATCCCTATATATTATACATTAATCTATTAATGACCTATATCACTTTGATTCTGATATACAACGACACGACAGCTCAGGGACTCAGGAAGCTGATAGCGGAGAAGGCGGATTCGGCGGAAGAGCGGCAGTGGGTTGTATGTTCCCTTGCTGACATGCTACGAAACGATTTGATCAAGAATGACTCCGTGGGAAAGCAATGTCTGACAGGAACACCAACTCAGCTAAGTTTGATTGAGGTCATCAAGTTCAAGAGAGCCAGTGTTCAGCTGTTCCTCGACAGTGTGACTTGGATCTCTAAAGTCAAGCAGTTTTTCAAGAATGAATAGAAAGTGAAAATCATTCATAGATAATCATAGATAACAGTTCAGAAACAATAAGGAAATGCCACGCACTGGGTTCAATGTCGATGACATCAAAGAGATCAAACGCTATCTGCTGAATCACGAGAGCTATCGCAAGCACTGTCAATCGATGAAGGGAAGCTCTGAGCCTCCAGACAACAAATGGATGTCTTCACTGCGGCAATCTTCACTGCTTGCGTGCAAGATCATGGAGGCAAGTTAATCTTTGATTCAACACGTCCTTAACCATTTAGTCAATTCACAACAAGTCAACCCTGCTGGCCCGTTGTCACGTGGCATGGGCTGGCTGGGTAGTGTGTGAAGGACATCCTTTATGGGACTTCCCTGAATGGATCCATCAGCGCAGTCATGAAGAAATCCAAGTCTCGGCATCCGCGGACCTGTTGGAGATGGAGGCCTTTGACTTGCGGTGGAAAGAGGCCTGCAATCGTAAAGATGAAGAACAATCAGCTGAACGAGCCCTGATGGAGACCTCCAATGCCACAAACGAGGTTCCCGAAGACAACGAGTCTTTTGTTTGAACATGTTCAACTTTGTTATTCTTTGACCATGACATGACGAGTAAGTTAGTTGATTTAAATCATTTGTGTCTTAAACTTAGGTACACACAGATTACAAAGGGGACAATTTGCCCACCGCCATCCAAATACTCGGCTGGATCGGCAGAGCATCTTGCGGCAACTGCCGCACAAATGCTATCGATCTACTGCACCTTGGCACCAGAGCCTGAATCACAGGCAGCTTTGACGCAAATGCTGAGGGACGCACCGAATTGCCAGAACTTTGGATTGGCAGGGAAGAAGGCTGTCATGATCCATGTCGATGGAAGCGTATTTGGTGAGTCTGCTAGCCGACCTCACCGCAGATTGCCTGCGATGTCTGAGGCTTTGCACCTTGCTTGCTATTACATTTTTTATTGTTTCCTATTGTTTCGAACCCGTTTTTCACGTCCTGATTTAAAGGTCTTGGCTCCTTTGATTCAGTCTGTGCGAGGTCTCAGAAGCTGATTCTGGCTGCATTGAAAGCTAGAGGAGCCACTGGTCCCAACGAAGCCAGTGAGCCAGACACCCCGATTGCTGGCGACATTCTCTGGCTGTGTGATGGAGGAAGATCAACAGATGGATTGCTCAGCTTGTGGAAGAACAAGAAGGGTGGCATTCCACACTATATGAACTACAAGGCGAAACAGCATCAAATAATGTTTCCAAATTGGTTTCAATCAATGTTGAACAAATAATTTGTTGACCATGTTTCATTTTGAATTGTCAGGGCATTCTGCTGGGCATCGCCGAAGCTTCAATTGAGCAACGGAAGAAACGGACCAAGGGCCAAGTCAAGCAACGACAAAATATTCATATTTTGTCAGGGGAAAGCTTGGAGAAGATGGCGCCCACCCGCAATCATTCGGCCTACCCTGGTTCAAATCGGGGCGACCTGATCGCATTCGTTCACCTCACTCCTCCTGCGGATCTGTGGATGGCCACTGTTCAGGAGAAGCGCCAAATTTACAAGAACAAGGTTATTGGCACTGGTGAGGTGGACAAGTCGAACCCTCGCAACGATGAAGACATGGAGCCGGTGTTCTATTCGTTTTTGCCTGAGGCATTCTACTCCAGCATGTTGGAATCCTTCAGCATCTCCGCTGTGATTGACATGACAGCAGGTCCTGGGGAGCTCGCCAAGAGCTGTGTCCTGAAGAGAATTCCATACTATGGAGTCGTTTTGTCTGAAGAACACGGATCAAATCTTCGGCGCCGCCTGACGGAATGGCTTCAGCGATGCATGGCCACTGAAGGAAACACCTTTTACACCGCTGAGTGGGCAAAGGCATATGAAAAGATTGGGAAAACAACAGGTGACCAGGACGACGAGGACAAGAAAAAGGTCGAGCAGCCAAAGAAGCCGAAGAAGAGCCCGAGGAAGCAGCCAAAGAAGAACAAAAAAATGATGAGGCGGACGAAGCACCGAAGAAGAAGAAGAAGATCTCCAGCAGCTCTTCGGATTCCAAGTCGTGAGTGGCAGCATTTTCGAGCAGACTGTCTGTTTTGCAGAGGCTCATTTTTCGTGCGATTGTGCAAATGGTTGATAAGTTTGTTGTTGTGTTCAACCACCTAGACAAGTTTTGTTTTGTTCTCAGCGATCACCAAGAGCCTGATTAGGACCAGGAGGAGGGCCCTCCTGACAAACCGAAGTGAGTTTGAGATTGAAAATGGTTGCAATCGAGTTAACCTGGGAGTTGTTGAGATGAAAGAGATTGAACATGTCAATTTTCTCAAGAATGCTTCAGAGTTCTGGTGTCAATTTTCTGATATTATCATATATTATCTGACTTTCGAGGCTCTAGGTCTTAGGGCTTGAAGCTTGTCGCAATGGACTTCCTTTGCGACGAGCCTGATGACCAGCCAGCCAAAAAAGCAGGAGGATCAAAGCCGAAGGCTGTCAAACCAGTTCTGAAACCATGTTTGAAGAAGGCTCCTGCACAAGAGAACACTCAAAAGAAACTACCTGCAGCCAAGAAGAAGCCAGCTGCTGCAGCCCAAAAGAAACCCGCGGTGGTGCAAAAGATCTCTTCTTCGGAACTCTTGAAAACAAACGCTGATTTGAAGCGCCTTTTCCAAAAGGCCAGCCGACCGCGCGGGGATCCTCCAGTGAGGGGGCCGATTTACGGAGAAGCCCTGAGGCTTGGTTCGGACTGCGCAGGCCTAGGGACAGATTTTTTGGCCCTGCAAATGCTTCAGGTTCCAACACGACTCTCAACCTGATTTGGTTGTCTTTTGATCCTTTTGATTGCTTCAGTTTGATTGCTCATTTGATCCTTTTTGATCCTTTTTGATGTTTGCTTTTGGTTTGAGTTCCAAGGACGGCCTTCTTTGGAGAGTGTGACGCAAGCAAGATCTCCTGCATTAAGAAGCTTCATGCCTACTTTGGCCATGGCAGTGGCGTGCATTCCCTTGGCCATCATGGTCTCGCGCAGGGCAAAGACAGGGTGTCAATGACACACGTGGACAAATTATGTATGATGTGGTGGAAACTTATCTGCAATCATCATTTTAGAATTTACTAAACTTTACTGATTGAAATTTTATTTTGCAAGTTTGTCGGCGAACATTCAATACACTTTTGATGTTTTTGAGGATGTCATCCTGGAGAAGCGTCCTCCTTTGAGCATCCTAGAGAACGTGCGTGGCATTTGCGACGAGAAGGACATGCCCTATGTGAAGGCAATCATGAAGATACTCAAGGCTGCTAACTATGAGACCTTTGCAGACCCTTCGTCGCAATGCAGTTGTTGCTGATTATGTTTGTCTTTCTGTATACCTGTATTTCTGCTTAATCAGCTCAGGAATTGGAGAATACCAAGGAGCATGGATGCCCACAGTCGCGAGAGCGGCTATATCTTGTGAGTATTCGACGAGACCGCCTTCTGGGTAAATTCAAGTTCCCAGCGCCCATCCCTTGTCCAAAGTTGCAGCGATTTCTCGTTCCACCTACGCCAAGACAGGAGCAGGAGGCAGCCCAGAAGAGTTTGAGCAAAACAGTTCAAACCAACATCAAGAGGGTGAGGGAAATGTTGAAGCGAGATGGTCGAAATGAATGTGGTGTCGTTCTTGATGCACAGGCGTCTGCCCAGTATTCATCGATGAGGGTACATGAGAGCCCTTGTTTGACCAAAGCCAGGGGTTCGACGGGGCACTACCTGTTGGAACATGAAAGGTTTACGACGATCCACGAGCATGGAGGCCTTCAGGGATTCAGCAAGGAGCATGTTGACATTTACCTACAGGCAACCTCTGCTACGAAGCTTGGCCAAGGATTTGGGGACGCAATGTCGCTCAACCTTCTGATCCGCATCTTGGCAGTCGCTTTGCCTGCATGTCAACGAAGCAGCTGAAGGATCCATGGATCAGTGTGCCATCTTGTGGCACACTCCCTGGCGCTGTGTACAAACAGAGTCATGTTAGCGTGAAGCAGAAGCCTGCTGCCAAGCAAGCCGTTTGGTCCTGAGAATGACCCATAGGACAGACTATAAGATCATCTTCGGCATGGATCAACTCCGGAGTGAAAAATAAGGTGGAGAGTATTTTTGAATCGATTGAAGTTTCGAAACCATGCTGTGACCATTTTGCGTTTTGTGATCTGATTGTCGTCGCGCTATTCATTGAGCAATGATGGATTGGATGGGCATTTCTTGAGACGAGATTGGTTTGGCTCAAGCTTAGGTCAAAAAGACCAAACATGAAAGGTTCGAAGGTTCGAAGCTTGCCACGTCATTAAGATGTACAAGGGCAAGTTGTATGGGCATGATGCTTTGGAAAAACGCTACGATACACTTTTGAAAGCTGAAACTTGGTTGACATAGACAAAAGATCACAAAAGGGTTAAATAGGAATCCAAGATTGGAAGTTTGCATGTCCACCCGTCTCTTTTTAAGGATGGTATTGCAGCCCTCAACCTGGCCAATGAAATTTATCTGGCTTTGGAAACCTTGGGCGACAATGCGGACAATGGGCAATCCATAGCAAAGCCTAAACTGCGACGGATGAATGCCTTCCTGATCGAGAACGATGGCATGGTGGAGCCAAGCTGACTAATTTGTGAGTTTGACTTAATTCGAAATTTAGTTAGAACTGGCTTCTTGAGTCAGGACTTGGGGGATTAGGCACTTGCCTATGGAAAAAAAGGAAGACTTGGCTGGTGAGTCACCGGTGAGAAAGTTGTTTTCATTCCTTTCATCTTGTCATCATTCATCGACTCAATACGCGGAAGGGTTCTCACTACTTCGTGGTGACTGCTGCAGTTTTTCGGGTCAGAGTTTGCGGATTGAATGTGATGATGGATGAACTGGAAGCATTTCTGCTCATTGCCTTCCTCTTCGGTCTGATTTGCCGACCGTTCCTTCTTCGAATGCTGATGATGGAGCGGCGACGTGCTCAGTTTCCACTGAAGTCCTCGTGGGCTACCGTCGCCGATTGAAGGCTGCTGCTGCCAAGTGAGGGCAATCTAGTCTCTGACAATGCATAGCAATTAAATAGATGACAACGATACTGGCAAGCAACGCTTGATGAAAAAATATGTGGGGCGACATCGTCACAACTATGGCCCTGCCAAGCCCAGACACTCTGGTGTCAGGGCTTGTCTGGGCCATAGGTGTTTGGTTCATATTCAAAAGCCCTGCCAAGCCCAGACACTCAGGTGTCAGGGATTGTCTGGGCATTGAGTTGGAACATGTCAATCAAACGTGTCAGTTGCTTGATGGATAAAATTGGGTTTAGACCTCATAGTTGATAATTGAATTGGCACTTCATTCCAAAATTCTATTTTTGAAAATCAAAATAAAAGCAAGTTATTCAAATTGGTTATTATCCGAAAAACATGTTCTCGTTTAACAAATCCATAAAATCCATAAAACATGACAGGGACAACCAGGGCAACAGCTATACACCAGCAAGTTTAGTCTAAGGGGCGGTTCTGCGGTGGCGGTTCATCGCCATCCCATGGCCAGTTGAACTTCGCCGCTAGGCTCTTCAGCGCCCCAACTAAGCCATCTTGCATCTCCTTCATCTTCTTCTCTAGCGCACGCTTGCGCAGCTTCCTTCCGGCTTCGAACTTCTCGTCGTGGACGAGTCGCCAGCGTTGGCGTTGGCTGAAGAACTGCAACAGGGTCTTGCGGGCCCCCTGCTTCGTCAGCGCATCTGCGAGTTGCGCCAACCCATTCACCCACCGAAGTTGGGTTCCGCCCTCAGGGCCTGGTTCACAGCCAGGGTGACCTCATACCCTGCCCGGCTGTCTTGCAGCCCATGCAGCGCGCTCAGGTTGCGATGACATCGCATCAAAGATGCCACGGCTATCCATGACCAATGCCCCCGGGATGGTCTTGACCACCTCGTGGAGGTCTCTCGGACCCGTAGGGCCCTCATGTCGCCAGCTTCAGCCCCAAACATGGCTGAAAGTTCGGGTGGAGCGAGGACATTCAGCTCCTCGTCCTCCAAACTTAGGCCAGTCTGCAAAAAGGCACTTGTCACATCACCGGCCTTGAGGTGGAGCTTCAGCCCAGCCGCTATAAGGTGAGGATGATGTCTCGGCCGACCTTGGACATGGTCGGTGGCGCCGCCATGAAACCAAGCACCACCAGTCAGTCGCGCCTTTGCGGTCCCATCGCTCTTGCGCGTGAGGACCCAGCGCGTCTTCATCAGCTTGTTCTTGTCCAGGCCACAGAGTTCCTCAGGCTTGCGGTTCCTCAAGGCCTTGCTGATGGCCACTTGTGACAGGTCCTTGGCCATAGCCAAATCGAACTCCTTCTTCTCCTCCAAACTCAAATATCGCCAATCCACCTCCTTGCCCTTCTCGGACATTTTCTTGCTCAGCCACATGATGCCTCTTCTTCGACCTTTGTTCTTGGCCAGCCAGTCACGGTCTCATCGACGTCCAGCGTGATCGCCACGAAGGTGTCATTCTCATCGTCTTTCTTGTCCTCTTTCTTTGTCTCCTTGGGAGCTTCTTCCACCATCAACAGTTCATCTGATTCTGATGATCTTGGAGACGAAGATGAGCTGCTTGAAGATGCTCCATCATCGTCGGCTTCATCTCCTTGCGTTGGCCCTCGGCGTCCCTCATAGAGGTCGTACATGAAAGTCTTCCCGCCTCTCTATCCTGGTGATGCCCGCCATGTCCTCCAGGTAGGTCACATTCTGGTACTGGACATCGGTTAGCACCAGATTCTCTACGAAGTGGGAAGCCATCTACTGCATTTGGACCCGCGGAGAGGAGTGCCGTTGCCAAGCTATGCCGAAGATGCAGCCGAAGATGTAGCTCCTTCAATCTCTTCCGTTGGCTTCTCTTCTTCACCGGGGTCTGGATCAGTCTCAGCCTTCCTCTTCTCCCCTTTCGCCTTTCTCACACGCGGTCTCTTGATCACATTCTCAGGAACCAGGTCAAAGTGAGTCTCGCCGGTCCAACGGTCTTGGAGAGTCTTCTGGTCCTCGATGGTGTCCTCAATATAGTCACCTCTTCACCACCCAGTAGTGGACGCACAATGGTCTTCCGGTCTTCCTTGCGCCAACCAGGTCCTTGAGGTTTACTGGACATGTTCCGGCTCTTGAAGGGCTGAAGAGTCCAAGACGTGAGTACTCTCTTCTCTCCATCTCGCCTCATAGACCATGTGTCTTGTCCAAGTCGTTCAGGTCCAGGTTCTTGGAGAGCTGTGGATGGAGTCAGGTCGTGCATCTGGCGCTCTTCGCTCGGGTTGTCCCCTAAAACGTCCATGTAGTATCTCCCCTGAAAGGAGCTCAGAAGGGCTTCCACCGTCACAAGTGTTTGGAGAACTGCAGTGCCCTCGAGCGTCGCCTCCAAGTCCTCTCGCTTGGTTGTCGGGCGGATCTGGTTCAACTTCACCCTGATCAGAGTTGCGCCAGACACCAACCAAGCAGTCGAGCCTTCCATCAAGACGAAGCGCACCGGTCCAGTCCAGTTGCCCTTCACCTTGCCGGGCTTCACCTTCTGTCTCCAGACCATGACCAGTTGTCCTGGCTTGTAGGAAGCAGCCTTGCGGCCCACTGCATTCGCCAGTTTGCTGAAGCGATCGCTCGCCCTTTCTCGCTCAAATCTTTGCTTTCTCCCTCTCCTTGACCAAGTTGTCGAAGGCCTTACGTGGCTCAATGCCCTTCAAAAGGATCTGGTCATCCAGCACACCACCTCCATAGCCAAATGCCGCTTGGCCCCACATGCCTGTTGGCTGCTGCCGCTGCCAGCTTGAAGAGTTCTGGGACTTTGAGCTTGTTGCCTTCTCGTTGAAGTCGCTCCACAGTTCTCTTGGCATGGCCAATTGATGACTCCTCCGGTCCCATCAACCAGTGTGCCTCAGCCGGTGCCACAGTCAGCCCAACTCCACCTGCCGAGGTAGTTGAGGAACTCGTTGCTGGTGTAGTATCTGGCAGCATCCGTCAGGACCCATTTGGGTTGTGGATATGTCATCAGCCAGTTCGTCAAGGACTTGATGATGTCAACTGTCTTTGGTTCCCAACCACCAGAGGAGAACTCTGCCATGTGGTCGATCATAGTCAGACCAGAGCCTCGGTCGCGCCAGATGATCAGCTTGTGTTTGGTGCCATTCACCTCCTTATACTGAAAGACACCAGTGCCAAGCTGCACAACAAAGATGCAAGGCTGTTCACCCACGCTCGGCGGTGCTGCGGCCTTGGTTTTGAAGCCTCTTTGCAATCTGGACACTCCAGATTTGTTGCCAGTTCAAGTGCCCAGCCAGGGGATCCTCGAGCACGTAGTAATTGCACCAAGTTGCTCATCCCTGCATGTCCGCTGGCGCGGTGCGCTCGCAGCATCAGCTGCTTGACTGCCTCCAATCTCTTTCCTGTAGGCGCAGTCTCCATGTCCAAGCGCTTTCGGCTTAGCGCCAGGATCTCTCCTTCTGCTCGTGGATGCTCAGCTTGCTGACCAGGAAGTTCAGATCGAGGAACATCAGGATGTAGATCTGTTGTAGGTCTACCAGCCTTCTGGTAGTCGTTGATCTCCAGCAGGTAGCTCTCTGTCTCCTTCTCCAGGGATCGGCTGTCCTGCTTCCAGGAGAACTCAAGTTCCTTCAGAACATCCTTGCACAGCTTCTCGGGGTACACCGGCCCGCAGAAGTCAAAGCAATTTCAGAAACCACGCCAGTTCCACATGAGACGCCGCGCATTCAGGAAGTCAAACAAGCCAATGCAAAAACATGTAAATCACCATCAGGACGCAGCGATAAAACTATGTTTGTTTCTATCGTTTAATCTTACTTGAACGCCTCAGAAAACTGTGTTCCAGCATGTGGACGCACATCCAACAATGATCAGGAAACGAAGGAAATTGTATGTTTCTTGACTGAGTTCACCATGGGACGCCGTATGATCCACTCCAGCAAAGTGACGGTTCCCCAAAGCACTAATACTAATCCATGTGCATGCTCCAGTGTGGCTTCGTGATGGTTGTGGTTTGATCATTGGCTGACTTGAGCATGTGTCTTGAATCCCTACATGACCACAGCAACCAACTCTGTCGAGGATTTGTGGCAGCAGCCTGATTCAGGATTCCTTGCCGCGGCCTGATTCAGGATTTCTCGCTGCGGCCTGATTCAGGATTCCTCGCCGCAACCTCACCAGAAACTGGATGATCTAAATCAGGCTGTGGCAAGGAATCCTGAATCAGCCGCTGCTGCTGCTGCTGTAGTAAAATAGGGATTCAAGACACACGCTCAAGTAAGCAAATGGTCAAGCCACGACCATCAAATGGATTTTGCCTTATTCCCTTTCCTATGCAGCTGCCTTCGATGGCTGACCCATGTACTGCAAAGACCTGTGCTTGCCATATAGGTCTGCAGCCATTGGAGAGCAGGAAACGAAGGGGTGGCTTGGACGAGGTACCGAGGTGGCGGACGAGGTACCAAATTACATCCGCCACAGCTCCGCCATGACATGTCTCCACTCTTTTGACGCAGCCAAGCAGCAGCCAAAGCCAAGCAGCCAAGCAGCCCAGCAGCCCAGCAGCAGCAACAAACAAGCAGCAGCAGCAGCAGCAGCAACAAACAAGCAGCAGCAACAAAAAAGCAGCAGCAGCAACAAACAAGCAGCAGCAGCAGCAACAGACAAGCAGCAGCAACAAACAAGCAGCAGCAGCAGCAGCAGCAAACAAGCAGCAGCAGCAGCTGCAGCAGCAGCAGCCGCAGCAGGCAAGCAGCAAACAAGCAGCAGCCAAGCAGCAGCAGCAGCAGCAGGCTTAAAATGAGGCTCCAAAGCACACTCTGACATTGGTTTTCAGTTAACTCAATTTCCAGGAAAAATGGTGATGGAACCGAAAGGTGAAAAGGTCGGAGCACTTGAAGATGTTTCAACAATGGTTTGGTGCACATCTGCAGTTCGCGAACGCGTGGCAGCTGACGGCGGCAAAGGAAAGGTTTATGGGATGAGGACATGTAACCACCATGAATCAAATAAGACGGATTGGAACAGCTTGCTCAAAAGTTTTCCAGCAGGTACGTTTTCACGGCAACATGGATGAGTCTTCGTTGGCCCATGCCATCCATGTGCCCATGGGCCCCCTGCCTTGTTAAGTGGTGGTAATGGAAACAGTGGCATTGAACCCTTTGGTACAGGGGTTGACACACACACAGAGCCGTATTCGGCGCGGTCTCCCCTAGCAAAGTAGTAGTGAGGCCAGGGGCCTCCAGTAGCGTCCTGACTCCCCGGGGAACATTTGCACAGAAAGCGCCAATTGTTGGCGCAGCGAAAAAACTATTAGTCACCTAAAAAGCTTTAGAAAGACAGACAAAGCAAACAAAACAAAAGCAGACTAAGAGGGCAAGAAAGAAAGATAGGGTTAGTTACGAGGCCCACTTAGTTAAACGAAAGTAGTTTGCGAGCGGGACATTCGTCTTAAACCGCCCGGGTAGCTAGCAATAGACTAGGAGAAACAGAAGGAAAGGCGCCAACACACAAGTGTGTTGAGTGCGATTTCCTTCTGTTGCTCAGTAGCGGGTGGGATAGCAGAGGAGGCCCGGGGGCAGGGAGGGGGTGCGCGATTAATTCGTCCGGCCTGTGAATACTTAGCAGAGTGACGTGGACTGGTGAATACTTAGCGGCATGTTGCAGACTGATTCAGTCTGTCAAAAAGGAATTCCATCGTTTATAGCCCGGCAGCTCAAAACTCCGTTAATTCAGTTAAGGAAGTGAGAAACAAAGAATCAGTTATAAGAAAGAAAAACCGATGCTTTCCGGAATGATAACAGCGCCTCCTTTCGGAGGGTCACACCCAGCACCCAAGTGGGAAGACTGAGCGGCTCACACTCTGACATTGGTTTTCAGTCAACTCAATTTCCAGGAAAAATGGTGATGGAACCGAAAGGTGAAAAGGTCGGAGCCTTTGAAGATGTTTCAACAATGGTTTGGCGCACATCTGCAGTTCGCGAACGCGCGGCAGCTGACGGCGGCAAAGGAAAGGTTTATGGGATGAAGACATGTAACCACCATGAATCAAATAAGACGGATTGGAACAGCTTGCTCAAAAGTTTTCCAGCAGGTACGTTTTCACGGCAACATGGATGAGTCTTCGTTGGCCCATGCCATCCATGTGCCCATGGGCCCCCTGCCTTGTTAAGTGGTGGTAATGGAAACAGTGGCATTGAGCCCTTTGGTACAGGGGTTGACACACACACACAGGTACCACTTCCTCTACTTGAAGTAAGAACACCAACAGCGCTCGCTTTGCGACAACCAGTTTGCAACCTAGTGGCGGCTTTATTGGATTTCTGGTGTGCACTATGTGCATGGAAAAGTCATCTTCTGAGAAAAAGTCCATCTGCTAAACACCACCAGGACGCAACTTTGCATCGACTTTCACATCTTGGAGTAGTAGGAAGATTCCTCTGCCGCCGGACCTCGACATTCAGCGTGTTCACGCGTTCGATCACAACGTTTGTTCCAGGTCAGCCATAGGTTGCGATTCAAGGTGAGGATAGTCCAGCTCTTCTTCAAAGGCAGTCCCTTCCACTCCAGTCCATACTGGCATCCATCTATCTTCACCCAATATGTGTTCTTCCATGTTTGCAAATCAGCTTCACCAGCTTCCTGATTGCTCTTGAACGCCAGCCTGAGACAGCGCCAGAAGGCCATTCTCATGCCACATCACCACCAGCCTCCAGAACATAGTCCAGCCCCGTCGCAATCTCCTCGCAGCGATTCAGGTCACGTCCTCGCCTTGAGAAACTTGTCCATCTGTTCCGGTGTCCGGGGAGTCAAGTTCTGCAATGAGGACAATCGCGCGCAGCGAAATGAAACCCATGCCAGCTTCGGAGGTTTCTCCTGGATGGTCTCCTGCAGTTTCACGGTTCCCTTCCGTGAGTCCAGGTCATAGCCGTTCAAGTAGTGGATCCGCAGCGTGGAGTAGCCCTTGTCGATAAAGACCTGGCTCAGTTGGGGTTCGGCGCACAGGCTCCATCAGGGTGACAGCCATTGCGGCTGCCATCGCCACTCGTCTCGCCAGAGACGGTCGCACCTGCTTCTCGCGCATGTTGACCATGGTGGCAATCTCCTCAGTCACATAGGATGCGCCGCCGCCGCCATCGCCTGATCTTGTAATCGGGCGAGTCGAGCATGTAGCACAGACACGCAGATTCAGTTCCTTACCATCAAGTGTCGTAGCGCTGACGTCATTGCTAGTGCTGTTGATCGGATGAGACTCATCCTGCTCAGTTGAAAGTTGTCGTGTTGGGCTCATTGATGTTGTAGAAGGATTGATGCCTGACCTCAGCCTCCACCCGTGGTTGGCATTCCTCATCTTGCGATGAGGTCGGTTGCATCCGTGATCGCAACCCATCCAGCGCACTCCACAGTGCATCCAGGTGCCCTCTCACTCGGCCTGCGCCTTCTCCTCCTTGATCTCCGGCACCGTCTCCTCCAAGTCCAGGACCCTTGGCATCACTCCGGACGATCTCGTCCCCTTGTCGGTCTTCTTCTCGTCGGTCTCGGTGGATGCCTGTCCCTTGGATGTTGGGCGAATCGGTGATGGTGATCTCGGCGTAGGACTTGTCGTTTTCCTCGGAGACTTCTTCGGAGTCCTGGCCGGCCCACATGCCGAGTTGCTCATCAGGGCCTCTCCCAACTTCTCGTCTGCCCTCACTTGGACTGTTGTCCGGCCATAGCCACCGGACTCCACCAAGGTTCCCCCGCGCAGCTCCATCAGCTTCCCGTTGAAGATCTTCTCGTTCACTTCCATGGCTGTGAACTGTTGTTCTCGGAGTTCCCCCTGCGCCTCGCTCACCATCTCCGGAGTTGGCCCAGTGGCTCTCGTCTCGCCGTGTCCAGTGCCCTTGGTGATGTACCGGAGTCCGACTGCAAGCCTGCCAGGCGGCAAACTTGTTCGCCCTCTCTTTTCCAGGGTGATGTTGTCCCATGCAGGGCCACCCGACATGAAGGAGGGCATACCTTGGCTTTCATCTGCGGGTGGTGCAGAGGAACGTGTCCGTAGATCACGGAGTCGTTTAGCCAGAGTGCTAAGGCGCTCGTCAAGGTCAGATGAATCATGTCCTCCGTGAACCATCAGCACTGATTCCTCTCTCACAGGACCTTCAACATGTGGACCAGATGACTCACACTCGTCATGTTCTTGAATCTCTTGACTGTCATGAAGAAAATGAACAACTGGACGTTCCCGAGCAACTGAAGTCATGTCAACTTCTGCGTCCTCCGTCCTTCGAGTGTCATCACCAAGTCTCAACTCATTCTCCAACAGTTCACGCGGACGAGATCTCTCCAGCGGATGCTCTGTTTCAGGCTCGGCCGCAGCTCCAGCAAGAATTGATGCATCCAAGACTGCAGCTGTTGCAGTGGGTGCCATGGTCATAGGCAGTTCTTCAACCTCCACTGAAGGGGATTGCACTGCCGATGGAGAAAGGTTCTCATCCATCTCAAGAGCGTCGGCTCCATCATGTGCACTTGTCGCACCCCTAAACCCGTCAGGAGCCCCAGTCGTAGCCGCCAGCAGCCCAGCCGTCGGTCAACCGGAGGGCTGGGAGCAGGCGTTGGTCGATTCCTCTTTCTCTGGCCAGGCCCGCTCTGGTCATCACCACCACTGTCATCATCTTGTTCATCATCTTCTGGTGGCCATCGGGTGCCTGGATTGTTGTTGAAGCGCATCAACAGCATCCTCAATGGAATCCGGTGCTCCTTCAGGTCCATGATCAGGTGTCCGCCACCACCATTGTCCTGTCAGTGGACTCGTGTGCACAAGGTGCTGTGCGTGGTAGGAGATCACTGCCTTCCTTTTTCTCATGTCCCTTGAACAAAGAAGCAACGGCGTGTTCTCAGCTTTTCCATCCAGCAAGTAGAAGCTCAACTTGCCGAAGGAGAACGTTGAGAGGCTGATCTTGGAGATGGCTCGCTGGTGTTCTCCGTTCCCGAACCGGAATCGTGGACGATCGAAGAGGTCGATGTCATAGGGCATCTGGTGCGCATCAAGCACTCTTGCCATAGCGCGGACTCCAGCCACAGATTCAGTTGCGCCGGTGTCCACGATGACCTTCGAAACCTCCAAGTCCTCAATCGTGTGGTCGTCGGCCATGGAAAGGACGTTCACCTCTGGGTACCAGTACTCGGGGTCATAGTCCGTGAAGTGGGTCTTGCCCTTCCGGACCTTGCCCCCATTTCCACAAGACCACCTGTCAAGTAGCCATGGCCTGGCTGCCCACAGATGAAGCGTGGCCCCAAGCCTCCAGTGCCCTTGCCCTTACCTTGGGGCGGCCTTCTTCCCTTTGGACATAGCTCCAGCGTTGCCCTTCATGCCCGCAGGGCTGTAGTAACCAGGAGCGGCTCTCACACGGGCCACTGCCTGTTTGGCTTCGGTCAGGGTCCGATTGGCCTCAGTGGCTAAGGTGTGTGCCTCTTCAGGCCTCTTCTCAGCCTCCAGTTCTTCAGCCGTCGCCTCATAGTCATCACCTCCAGGTAGTCCATCATCGCCACCACCAATGTAGTCGCCGTCATCCTCATAGGCCCAGGTAGAAGACGGTGACCAATCTGCCCAGTAGGCCTCCTCATCCCACAAGTTGACCTCGTCGGCCGCAACTCGTTCTCAAAGAACCCGGCATTGTCTCTGGGGGGGCCACCGCAGCTCTGAAGTCCGGTTCTTCTTCTCTTTCAGCTTGTCGGCCAAGCGTCACATTGGGTGATCTCGTAGGAGATGTCGGAGGGTCATGTTCTGAGCTCCCACTCCCATCGATCTCACCTCACGCTTCAAACGCTCAGCCCTTGCCCTCTGCAAAGCTTGTTGAAGCTCCACGAAAGGCTCTTCTTCTCGGACCAGGAGCTGTGGGATGGATTCACCCCCATTGCGGCCCAGTCCACTTCTCTAGTCTGCTGAAGCTGTCCGGGATGGGGAGCTTTTGAAGAGGGCTTTCTCGAAGCACGCCCAAGAGCTTGTTCATCCCGGTCTCGGTGGCGAAGTCCTTCGGCTCGAGGTGCTTGACCACCGACTTCGCCGCGCCCTCCAGCTTCTGCCAGATCCGTGGCGCCGCGAGCTTCCGCTCCGAGTCTTTGAGACTCGCTTCATACCACCTGCACGAGGTGGCGAAGCTTTCGAACCCACTAGGGTCCGGCCCCATTCCACGTTGGAATCTCCTCAGGCATGGCCACCAGCGCAAGGAGCGTATGAAAGCGGTCTCCAGCAATGGAGAAAACCCCGGCCCACCGCCCGCCGCCGCGGGCTCGCGTCCTTTCAGCTCAGATCTCGAGCCCTCCGCTCTGGAAGATAAAAAGGTCATCACATGCCTACCAAAAACATGCCACGCTCACATTTGCAAAATCCTGGGAGGCAAACAACTGGTGAGAGCACATGGTCGTAGTGCGCTGATTCGTGTTTCCCTCTCCTTCTTCTGATTATTATTAGTCAGTCCTTAGTCCCAAATGTTCTCAATCGTTTCAGACATCTCAAATATTAGATAAATACTAAAGGGAAGAAAAAGGTGATGATGGTCACTTCAAAATAACCAAGAATGGTTTGGGGTCATGTATTCACCCAGGATGTTATTCCTGACCCCCGACCCCCAGGAACATGGAGAAACAACTGCTTAACAGTGACAGTTTTCTCCTGTCCCCCAACCCACATCCAAAAATGTCCATTTCGCAAGTTCAAAAAGCGCAGTAGACCCCCAGGATTTAATTTAGGCAGTACAAAGGAGGATCATATTGTGTTTCTTTCGCTGACACTCCAAGGCTCTTTGACTGGATAAACATGATAAAACAAACCAGCAAAACATAGAAAAACGTCTCTCTTGCGCAGAAACGCGCGCCTTCTTTTGTCTAATCGAGTCATTTCTGATCTTGATCTCTTCTCGAGCTTTATGCTCAGCCAAGTACCTGCAAAGAAAGCACGACGGCAGCTTTGGCACGTGCATGGCTTGTTTGTGTTTGATAGCCTGCACCTGGACTAGGAGGCAAGTTATATCAAGTTATACATAACGGTGAACAATCAAATCTTCTACGTCCAGCAAATCTAGAAAAATATGTTCGATGGCACAAGTCTCTACTCATTGCAGCAAACTTGTCATTGGCGGCGGCATCCTGCAGATTTATTGCCAACAAAGTTTTGAGCATATTGAAGGCAACTTCAGCGGCTTCCTTCGAATTCCGTCCATCCGCAGGCAAGCGCTTGCCCGTGAGTTCCTGACTCAAATCTGCCCGTTCGCAGGTTGCATCATCGCAGCAAAGAACAAGGCGCGGGCAGCTAGCATGACTCTTTGGTCGGGCCTCATTGCTCAAAGACTCCCTTTTTGTCAATAATCTGAGAGACAAGTTCCACACCAAAAGCCATCGCAAATACGTGATTGGATGCTAGACACTCAATATGACCCCCTGATGCAGATCAAGTATGTCCAGAACTGTTTCGAATAGTTGTTTCTCTGGCCAATGCAGTGGACCTTGCATTCAAGGATGTGCAAGACGCGTTTGGAGCCAAAGGGCTGCAAATGATTTAGACTTCCGCCCATGAGGCAAAGCTGTAGCCTCAAATATATGTATGTATATATACATATATAGATAGAGAGAGAATGTGTGTGTGTGTGTGTGCGTGTGTGTGTGACAAAAGAAAAGTGATCTTTTTCCTGCTTGGATGGGAGACTTCGCATGACACCAGGTCCAAGCCTTGCTTTTTGCCAGGTGATGTTTCAAACAAAGGTTTGATGAGAAAATAATCCGGCAAAGCTCTGACTGCGGCCTGTGAGATTTCTCAGGCCTGGGCAATTTCTCCTGTGCTTGAAATAAAGCTTCAAACCAAAGGCTTGGGAGCGGCTGCAAAAAGGTCAAACAAGAAAACCCTGAGGATTAACAGACAGCCCTAGTTCCTTCGTATTTACTGCAACAAAACAGGTTTGAGTTGTCAAAGGAAGTAACGCTCAACAACTTGATACAATACACCAAGGTTAATCCTAAGACAACCACTGTACCATGCATCTTAGCCCCGGAAGCTCCGGACTCCTGTCCTGCATCCAGCTGGAACTTGCATGGTGCATGGTATTACCTTATCTGTGACTAGAGTGGCTAATGTAAATAATGAGTTTTAGGGTCTTCTTGGATTCTTCTGTATCTTATCCACGTCAAAGGTGTTGTAAAGAGTCAAACACCTTTCTGAGCCAAGGTCTTGTTTTTCTTTTTCTTTGTGTCCTGCAAAGCCACTGTCGACCGATAAAGTCAGAGAAGTTTGAAGCCGAGGCAAGTCCTCCAGTAGCCCATCCATTGCCAAATCATCCTTAGCTTGAAGCTGTTACTTGTCACCATCAGACTTCTGCGTCCACCAATCCCCTTCAAGCAAAAACGACATTGAGTAATCGACATCTCGGTTTCGGCGAGGACTTCGACTACGACCTTGGCTCATGAAACTGCCTTCCTTGACAAGCTCGAGTTTTAAGCACGAGTGTTAAGCACGAGTTGTTGTAATTAAGTCGAATTTGCAGTCAATGTGACTAGAAAACTCCCAAACCTTAGTGAACAAATTGGTTCCACACGCAGGGAATCAAGTCACAGTGCTGCATCCAGTACCCCCCAGGCAGCAACATTCATTGATTGAACAGTTTTCAAAGAGGTGCGTACTACACTGGATACGGTATACTATTATATTGTACTTGGTCAACCAATGTCAAACGTTTGCATGCTGAATCCTTGAGGAACATACAAAAGGAACAGACAAAAATAGTGCTGCCTCCGTAGAAGGAGCACCTCAAAACTATACCCCTTGTGATATTTGTACATCGCACAGTTTTGTCACAAAAACAGAGTGTCAGTAGGATAACCGGCATGAAGACGCCGGGTTTTCATATACGCGACACATATGGGAGAGCGCTGATGTGAGACCTATTGAACGCACTTTGCAAAGGCGCGAAATTTGCGAAAAACATGCGATTGTACACATACACATATATATATATATAGATAGATACATACATACATACATAATGTAGTCCCTTGATTTAAAAAGGCCCACAGAATAATGACACTTTTTTCCTGCACAGATTTATAAAGGCCCCCAGAATAATGTCTGTTTTTTGGGGAGGAGTAGTTGTAGTGGGATATGGTTTATTGTTATAGTTTACTTTTTCCTTTTGATTTGCTTTACTCACCCTCTATGCCTTATTTGCTTTTCCTAAGCTCTTTAGTTTTGAAGCTTTCCAAAAGTTTCCAAAAGTCAGTGCGCACTTTCTTTATACAATCCCTTATTCAAAAGTATTGAAAAACAAAAAATCATTCAAGCAAAGGGGGTAATCTAGCAAGCAGCTTTCTGACATTATTTAGGGGGGCCCTAGAATAATGTCTAGAGATTTGAGGCGTTAAATCTTTATTCCTTTTCTTTGCCTTTTGATTTGCTTTACTCACCCTCTATTCCTTATTTACTTTTCCTAAGCTCTTTAGTTTTGAAGCTTTCCAAAAGTTTCCAAAAGTCAGTGCGCACTTTCTTTATAACATCCCTTATTCAAAAGTATTGAAAAACAAAAAATCATTCAAGCTAAGGGGGTAGTCCAGCAAACAGCTTTCTGACATTATTTAGGGGGGGGCCTAGAATAATGTCTAGAGATTTGAGGCGTTAAATCTTTATAAACGTTTCTTTGCCTTTTGATTTGCTTTACTTACCATTGAAATTGCAGGTCTTTGGATTCAGATTTCAATTGAAATTTAAAAAGTTAGTTCTATTTGCATTGATTCATTCCCTTTTATTGTAATAAATATTCGAGATGTCTTCAAAGTTAGGTTTCTTGACTCCTTTCATTTTAGTATTGCCAGAGTAGCTCCAGAGGTAGCTAGCTAAGGATTCCTTATTTAATTATCAGTTGATTAATTTTCTTATACACTATTTTGGAGGCCTTGGTTGTTGAGGGGGGGAGTTTATAAATCAAGGGACTACATTACATGGCTCAAGACACGAGTGCTCAAGGGCGTCCCCAGAAACCGCCCTAGTGTGGATCCCCAACTCGCTACGAACATATCAACTTCTTTGAGCTCCTCGATTGCCCTGGTCTATTCCCGTGATAGAGACTGCCACAGAAGAGGTGATCAGATTCCCCTCGACTTTGTGAACAGTGCCTCAACTTGCGGGATCTCTTGACCACTACTGGGGCTACTTCCCTCCTGGTTACTTTGGCCAGATCGTGGACCGTGCCCTGAACTGTGCCCTCAACCTGTGCACCTTGGAGACCACTGAGGCTCCTCTCATCCAGTACGATGACGGCCACGAGAACTTCATCATGGTGCAGGAACTATGTGGTGTGCCAGCAGTGCACGAACTGGATCTGGAGTGACAAGCTCCGGCCAGACACTCGGCGCCGCAAGTGCGGGACATGGTGGCCATCCACGCGAGCTGGCATCGGAAAGGGCAAAGGGCAGGGAAGACCCACACCAACAAGACCGATTCATGGCCCACCAAACCACCTGATCGAAACACCTCCTGGTCTGGGGCGCCTCAAAGCCTCCGAATTGCTGGAGACGGTCTGGGGCGGCATGTCTACCGACCTCCAAGACAACTACGGCAACTGGGCATTAGACCTGCCAAACAACCCGAACCTGACTTGGCAGAAATGCTCAAAACGCACATGGCAGCTCTACCCACTCAGGTGCAAGAGGCCGTCACTCGCCTCACTACACCAGAGCCAGCTTCTGAAACGGACATTGCCACGAAGCTCAAAGGCCAGGTATCAGACCTCAAGAACCTCTCCATCAAGAAGACCCAGCTGCAGGAGAAGTTGGACCTCACGAAGGCCCAATACCAATCACTCCTGTCAGAAATGCAGGAGCTCCAGCAAAAGCTCAACGACGGGCAAAAGACCTTGAAGCAGCTTTCAGAAGAGTACATGCAGGCAGTCAACAAGGACCCCAAGCCCGAGGAGTTGGAAACCAACATGGACGACCCGCTGCCAGCAGCGCTTGAAAACTTCGTAGCCACTTTGGGAGTTTCTCTTTCAGCTGAACAAAAGTCTCAGCTACATGGACTGTTGAAAAGGCCCAGCAGCGGCATTGACGACCTCTCAAAGCGCAGGGAAACTGAGGGCAACAACCTTGCATCACCACCTGGATCGTGCGGGTAACCCCTCAATGAAGTCAGCCTCTCTCAACGAGCTTTGCATTCCAGTCACTCCGGACGATTTTGATTGGGAACATGACAACGATCATGCAGGGGATTTCTTCAGAGCTTCGGATGTGTTTATCCTTGAAGGCTCACAGCTACAGCCATTTTCTCAGCTACAAGGTGTTGCAGGGGACATGCAACCCACAGCCAATCCTACTCATCTTGAGGGGAGAGCATTCAACTGCAAGGGAACTGCAATTAGATGCCACACCTACTTGTTCACAGGACAACTTTTCCATTTTTGTTCTTGGCCATCACCAGCCGGCTCCAGGGGCACATGGTAGCCGACCGCGACTGGCCGTGATTGGAGGAACCTCCAACCAACTGGACCTTGAGCCGACCCGATTGAACACAGAGACGATGAATCAGCACGTTCTCTATGACTATGCACCACAACTGACCTTTTGATGCAAAATCTGACCGTGGTGGTTGGAAATCCCTGCCAAAGGTGCTTTGCCAATGCACCATGGCGTGCATTCACCTGGTTGCGCGCCTTCCTGCAGGAACACAATCTGCAGCCCTGGGGCACGATCCGAGATGCAGTCCAAGAAAGCTTGGAAACAGCTGAGGCGCTCGACATTCAACGCCTACCAGGCCTTCTGTCCCTATGGCGGCAGCACGACCTCAATGCGCAAGGTGATGCAAGTCACTTCGTGAACACTTTGCGGCTTGAAACCCAATCGAGGGCCTTCACCTACCGCTATGCAGAGATTAGACCAGGCGGGCAGATCACCAAACACCACCGCGCGCTCAATCCTCACGGAAGCTTTACCGTGCCAGTCTCGTTGGATGGCTTCTCAAGGAAACAAAAGGAGTACATCCCAGTGGCACTCATCTGCCACAAAGGCCATAACCACCTCTCCAGCCACTACTATACCATCCTGATGTATCGTGACTTGCTTTGGCTAGCAGACGATGGACAGCCGCGCGATCCCAGATTTGAAGCCCCACATGACCAGTGACATCATTCAACTTAAGGGCTATCCAGGCATCCCACTTCAGAACGCCACACAACATAGCCCGTACCTTGCAGGCGCCGGAGAGTCCTGATTACGATCCACCTCTACATCCCTCGCCCACCAAGCGGGCCAGACCCAATGACGAGGCAATGAAGCACTTCGCCAACTGCACCACCTTTGGCAAACAAGTCATTGAATGGTACTGGGCAAGAGATTGTGAACTTCATGTCTTCGTCGAAACCCATTTGGACCCGCTGCAACACGCCAGCATCTGCCAATACTTCACCACGCGAGGCAGACAAGCAATGGGCATGGCAGCCTGCAAAAATGCAACCAACGACGGAACCCATGGAGGCATCCTCATCCTCGGTGACTTGGCTGAACGGCTCACCTATGTCGATAGCTATGACATCAATGGGCGTGGCTTCGTCGCACGCCTCTGGCAAAAACGAGAACTGCCGCTGCTCCTCCTTGCAAGGGCCAGTCAACAGCCAAATCCTGGCCAAGCTTCTGAGCCTCCTCCAAGCCACCAGACACCAGTTCATCATGGTGGGAGACTGGAACAACCCGACCAGCTCCTTTGAGGAAACCATCCTCAGATCCAAATTCGATTGGCAAATTGTTGCACCGCCTCAAACGCTGCTGTCCGGCGCGGTATTGGACTATGGCTTGGTGCAAAAGCAGCTGGCAGAATGCATGCCCGCCCAAACGACGCACCAAGCTGAGATCCTTGCGACTCCCCAGTCTGAGCAACCGCATGAGACTCTACAAGGGTGGCATCCAGACAGTTGCAATGTGGGGAGTCGAAGCTCAGGGGCTTGCACCAAGATATCGGTCCGTGCTACATGGGACATCACAATGGCGGCCTGCTGGATGTGGTCTATGATCTCAATGCAAAACGGTACTAAGACCCTGCAGACCAGATCATCATCAGCCACATCCGGGCCTTCAAAGACCTACTTGATGCCTGGCCCAATACACAAAGAGGACACATCAGCCAAGCTTGGAACAGCCTCCAAAAACACCTACACCAGCTGGTACCAGGTCAAAGGCCCCATGGCGGCCGTTATCGTCTATATGTGGGAGTGGCAGCGGCACTTGACTGAACCACACCTATGGCGCCGCGACCTCCAAGATTACGGCCCAGAGATGGAACTGGATCTCACAGAGCCTTGGTGGAAGATCGCAGCCACCCTCCAACAAGAGGCTGCTTACCAAAGACTCCGACGACTCCGACAGCACAAGCATTGTCAGCACATCAGGAATGGGCTGGATTGGCGTGTATACACCAGACCATACGACAGGCCACCAAACGTGAAGCGAGGGCGCTCCAAACACATCCGGCACCAGGACACACAGACCACAGGCATATGCCCAATATGTGGTGTTCCAGCCACCGGCAAAGAGCATCCAGCTATGCCCATCCCATGGACCGAGCGAGTCAACAATCCACACTCTGGGCCAGAGGATGGATCAACAAAGAGCTCTACGAGCACGACACGGAAGTCAGCTCACTTCGAGGCCATGGGCTCTGGCAACAGTTGGCGCCATTAGACATTGGCACCTACCAAGGCCATGTCAGCACTATTGATGCAGCACCAACGACCTATGATGCCAGGTCACAAGGTTGGGTTTTTGCCGTGTGCATCCACACACTCAGTCTCGGCCAGCTCAACAGGGTGGCAGCCATCACCGGCCTTCCTCCGGGCATCCAGAGCAAGTCCAGAGCACTTTACTATGGCACGCACATCCTTGCCCAACACATCAACCAAACAGTCAAGCTGGTGATTCCATCAGTGCCCGTGGCAGTGTGGGAAGCCTGGACAGGAACAAAACGGCAGCATGCACTACACGAACCAACCCAGAAAACAAGGTGACTGCCTTGTATGTGAGCTGAACACCTGATCAACCAGGAGCTGAGCCTCACCTCCGAAGGAGACAAAGAGATGCAGGCCTCACGGCTTGGGAACGGGCTCAACAACTTTATGATCACACCAATGCTGATCCTGGCCACTATATCCACAACAAGGTCAAGCGATCACAGGCCACAAACACCAAACAGTACAAGAAACGGCTGGTGAACAAATGCACAGAAGCCCCTACTGAAGAAGGGCACCACTGGGCACCACATCGCAGTGGATACCAATGTACACTCTGCAGCACCCGCATCCAGCAGGGACTCACCGCCACGGTCATCAAACAAAAGCTGCAGGAGCCGTGTGAAGGCAAACATACGACACCACCGGATGACCAAGACTGCGAACTGCCACCCCAGAAACTGCCAAAGAAGGCCACCAGAACCAAGCTCATTCAGGAGCTACTGCAGAACCAGCCCACCCTTCGCATTGAGGGCAAGCATCTCTTCATCGAAACGGCTGGGTACATCAAGTGCCAACACAGCGGCAATGCCATCCTGAAAAGGTCCAATGAAACCATATGGCATGACTTCATCAACAGCCCTTGCGTTGATGAGGCCTACAGCGGAGAAGCCATCGGACATATTGTGGCAGCTTGGCAACAGAGTCACATGCAAACACTGTGGGATTGCCCGCCCCGAGTGAACTCAGGCCAAGAGTCCTGTTCCCAGAGACCGAAGCAAGCAGCGCAGCACATGAAGGACGGCCTCACGCTGGCTCTGAAGACACCATGAGCGCAGAAGAGGAGGACACCTACGACGTGGAGTTCTTCTAGCGCCGGCGCTGGCACCTCCGCGGGTCAAATGACCCTTCGTGCACAAACCAGAAAAGAGACTCCCTAAAAAAACATACATACATACATACATACATACATACATAAATACATACATACATACATACATACATACATTCAAAGGGCGAATGGCATTCCATAACCATTGTCATGAGCATTAGCATCAAGCCCCCACCAGGTCACACGGTTAATGGCATTACCATCGGCATTACCACAGATCACAGGGTGCATGGCATCAAGCTCCCACAGGTCGGTGAATGGCATTGCTTACCAGCATTGCCATCTTATCATCACCATCTGCATTACCATTGCCACAGGTCAAGGGTGAATGGCATCAAGCTACCACAGGTCAACGGAGAATGGTTGTAACAAAAGAAGGCTCCAAACTTCTGTGGGAAGCATCCAGGACCGATTACAATACCATACCCAATGCTAGACCTCTTGCAACTTGAAACAGTCCAAAAACATCCAAAAAAAGTAACAAAACACACACCCGCATAGCGTCCCGCTCTCTTTTTTAGTTTTTTTAAGGAACATAAAAGGAAATAGTCATGTTTAAAAAGAAAATACAAGTGATCATTTTAAGAGGACACAAACTGAAAGTAATAGTGCTTCAACAGGAATAAAGGCATCAACTGTTTTGTAAGTTTTAAAATGAAAATCCGCCGGCTTGCCGGCGTGTTTTGTGGATTGTTTTGGTTAGTATTGCTTGTGTTGGTTTCAACCTACGGTTTGTCTCTCCGCGCGGATTTTTCGACAGCCTGACGCCCCCCCCCTCTCTACGTCTAAGGTGATTGGACTGAGACATGTCGATCGCTGGATCAGACTAGACAACCATTGGACTGAGACATGTCAATCGCTGGATCAGAATAGACAACCTCTGATTCGGATTCGTTCCATTTCATGGTCAAACAACTTTGAAATAAACATCAACAAACTCACCCAGCCAAATGTGCAACTCCAATGCACCAACAAGTATGATTGAGCAGGGTATTGTTGCGCGATGTCATTCTGGGTCTTTCATTTCGAACGGTTTGGGGTAAAAACGAAAAATCATGCCAGATCAAGAAATTCGTCGGTCGCTTTGAAGCCTTCTGTATGTGAAAAAGAATATCTTGTGCG
>CAXAMN010021607.1:401985-428859 GCA_963970005.1 Durusdinium trenchii | reverse complement strand
CAAATGCTCACGACGATGAGCTGGGCTGTCACCGCTTGGCCGCCTCAACTTACACGAACACACACATACGCAGACTCATTTCCACACGGACATAGACACACGCACAGAAACCCACACACTACCTCAACTCACTCGACTTCACACTTCTCACTGCACACTTACCGGATAACTCGCACTCTGACTTCCTACGTGATGAAAAATGCTTTCGGGCCACTCGTCGTCTAGTTTGGTCCCTTTTCCTATTTCTAATTATGGATTGAATGCAATTACTCAGGATTGATTCAGGTGAATTACGATCAGACCAAAACCCCGAGAAAAAAACAAACATTTGGCAACTGGTCCAGAGATCAGACTAGTTGTGGAAACATTGTTTGTTTGTTTCTTGTGTTTTTTCACAAGAATTCAGATTGAATAGCGTTTCCTGAGAAGTCTTGTTGCGAAAACTTTTGCTTTTACATTAAGTATGATTAATCCAGATTCATCTGTGCCATGGAGCAAAGCCAGCGGTAAGCTGTGGATTTGGTCAAATTTTGCTCCAATATATGATATATGTCTCAATTGCCTCAATTTTCTGCCACCCACAACAGGCCTTTCTGATATATATATATATATATATAATGCAAACGCTGACGGCGTGTAAAATGCAGACGAGGAAAACTGTGACCCCCAAACACCCCTAATCAGCGACCACCTATATAATATGCATATATATATATATATATTATATCCGCCGACCCGCGCGCCATAGAATCCTGTCCAAGTGCGTTCAAGAGCGAAAATCATTTTCCGAAAAGCACGGGCCAAACTGCTTCAACGATGACTACTGTTATCATCTTCAGACAAGGATGACTAACAGGCAACGGGGGTGAACCCGAGACACGGGGGTAAACCCCAGGCATCGGGGGCAAACTTCTGGCAAAAGCAAAACATCACGTTTCCACGCCCACCAAATTTTGGTCCACGTCCACTTCCAATTAAAATCTATTGGTGGGTCTACCCCTTTGCCCCGAAACGTGGGGGGCAGACCATTTGGAGGGTAAACCGCGGGCGGTCGACCCCAGGCACCGACCACGTTTAAAGGCAAAGATCATCTTCCGAAAATGATTTCCATCACAGAAGCTACTGCTGTCACCGCCGCCCAATGGTGACGCTTGGCAGTGGCCAAACTGTTTCGACGACCGTTTTGAGGGTCGTTTTGGTCCAGAATTAGATGTGGTAAAAGCGTGGCGGGGCGGGCGTTTGAAAAGGAATCCGAAAAGGAAACCACGCACGGTTGCGAGCCCTCCAGCATACCCGGAGCGTACTCCCAAAAAAAGATTAAGGCGGTCACGCTTTACGGCAAAAGCCATCTTCCGAAAATGATTTTCATTTCAATACAAAAACGTTTGTTAGCTATACTGCTGTTACCGCCGCCCAAAGGTGACGTTTGGCAGTGGCCAAACTGTTTCGATGACCGTTTTGAAGGTAGGGGCGAGCGTTTGAGAAGGAGTCCGAAAAAGGAAACCAGACACAAGGACTGCTGACAGGGGGCGGGGCGAACGTTCCGAAAAGGAAACCGCACACAAGGGCTGACAGGGGGCGCAGACCCGCGAGCCCACGAGGGTGCCCGGAGCGTACCCCAAAAAAAATAATTAAGACGGTGAGGTTGCATCTTCTTTGGAAAAGGCAAATATCATAACATAACGGGACAGCGAGGGTATAAACCGGCTTAAATTAACTATAAACGGCCCAGTCCGGTCCAAAACGAGGGGCGGGCCCCACAGCTGGATATAAGGCTTGGAACCGACCATGTTTAAAGGCAAGCATCATCTTCCCAAAATGATTCTCATGCCTAAACTTGGCACCGACCACGTTTAAAGGCAAACATCATCTTCGGAACATGCTTTTCATTACTGAAATAGGCACCGGCCACGTTTATAAAGGCAAACGCCTTCTTCCGAAATATATTTTCATTACAAAAAGGTTTGTCAGCTACTACTGTCACCGCCGCCCAAAGGTGGGAGCGTTGGAAAAGGACGTTCGAAAAGGAAACCTCGCACGACTCTGCAACCCGCCGCCAGACGCTGCTCCTGCTCGACTCTTCTACTGTTCTACCCCTGTTATACCATTATTCTGTTGTTACTGTTCTACTACGGTTCTACTGCTCTACTGCTGTTATACTGTTGTACTACTGTTACCCTCTTCTACTCCTGTGACATCCCCGTCCGAACGTGCTTTAGACCTCGTGCACTACGCACCGGCCGATGCGCACGCAATCTGACTGCCTTAAATCCGGCCAGGGGCGCACCGTGGCCCGAACTGGCCGTGTCCTCCCAAATGGTTCTCTTCTCTCCGATGGAGAGAGCGGCTCCACCCCCTGCCGCCGACCCAGGAGGTTATTCAAAAACATCGCGTTTTACAGTTCTTCGTGCGCTTCGATGGGGCCGGATTCGATCTTGGCCACGGCAAAAGAACTGTTTTTTACGGGGCTTCGGCCTCGGAGAGGGGGTCCGGCGCGGAAAAAAATCGCGGCTGATGCTTATGTCAACATAAATGACCTAAAATACTCCCAAGCTGGCTTCAAATATATGCCCAACACGAGCGCATAATGCTAGAAATGCATGGCGCACCGGCATGCATAACCTGCATCGTGCGGTGGGCTCCTCAACCGCGACCGCAACCACAACAACCACAACCATCTGCAACCACAACCATCTGCAACAACAACAACAACAACAGCCACAGCCAAAGCCACAGCCACAACCACCATCTGCCACCCACCAGTGGTGGGCCCCTGGCCGGCTGTCGGGCGTCAGCCCTTAAATTACATATATATATATATTATACATTGGTTACATTGGTGTCATATCTTCTCGACTGCAAGTTGCCCAACAGGTACGAGCACTGCTGTCAGCTACTCAACACAACAGGGTCGATTGTGGCTTTTGAAGACTTGCACTTGCATCATAAGCTCTGTACCTCCACTACCTTGAGCGCGGCTCCTCCACATGTGCTGGAGACAAGGCTTTGCTGCAATCAACGCAGTTTGTCTACTCTAGACTCTCGACTGACATTGTAGCCGTGCCATTGTCAAAACTCCCTTGTATGGAAGATGCTCATCCTTCCCTTTGCAAAGGCACCAATTGCGTGGCTTTGTACGAGAGCATTTAAAGTGGATGACAATCCATTCAAACCCACCACCACCAAATGTTTAGACCATGGCACATGTGACTCTGAAGGTTCCTTGGAGCTTCATCCTCTCGTTCAAACTCAACCGGCGCATTGCGCCGGGAACTTGAACTTGCAGCACTGTCCGGATCAGCTGCTCCAGCAAAACTTTTCGTCCTGGCCAAACTTCAACAAGCGACGCGAAGCAGTTGTCTGAGCTGGCTGCCTTGTTTCGGTGAGTGTGAGATTTTGCTGGGGTGAAAAAGAGCAACTATCCAGCCTTCACATGTGTTCACTTGAAGTTGAAACTGTCAGATCCAATCAGGCAGCAATTTTAGGCAGCTGTGCTTGACGCTGGGACCACCACCAATGTGCGCCAGCCCTCAGGAAACGTTGAGGTCTGTGACCGGTCAGTGTGTTCCAGATGCTGCCAAGTTACGGCCCTCGTTTTGCTCCATTCGCTCCTTGTCAAATTTGTAGATGCCAGCTTGGCCTGAAAAGCACAAAGGACAAGCCGATCAAAAGGCAAAGAAGCAAAAGTGTCATTAGACACCCTCAATCAACCCCCCTTGGCTCCCGATCTTCGGTCTGCAAAGAGCGGCTTGTCATAGACAGCAACTTTTTCATCATTTCCACCAGAGAAGCCACTGTCCTCAAAGGCATCATCGAAAGCCTTCAACATAGTCATTGGATCTTATAATCTTATCTGAATCTGTGAAAACATGTGAAAACATCGCAGCACTTGAGAGCGTGGCCATACCAGCAGATTGGTTGAAGAGTCGCTGATCAAACATTGCCTCTGAGCTGGTGGGCTGCGCCGCCTGTACTGTTATCTGGATCACAAGGCTCCAAGTGGCAAGCGCAGAAGAACAAATCAGTAGAAATTTGCTGTAATGCTTAGGCTTTAAGTTCTGGCCTGGCCAAGAGCAATTCGCTCTGAGACGTCCCGATCCTCCTCCCGTCCACGCTTGTTCTTCTTGCCTTGTGCACGACCCATCGTGACATGGCAGTCATGCTGGCCCTATGTTCACAATTCAATGGCGTCGCTTCGAGACTACCGTAACTTAACTCTTTTTGATTCTCTCCACCGCTCTGGTCTTCCCTCTCTGCTGTCTTTCCTTCCTCTCAGTGCCTGCTAGCTCCAAGCGTTGGTCTCGTTCTATCTCACGCTGCCTTTCTTTCAGAACCTGCCATCCAAAGTACTGGCAAGAAAAAACAGAAAGGCGGCGAGAGCAAATGACTTTAGTGACATCTCTTTTGTTCATTCCAAAACATTATACTGCCTCCATGCGCTGCCGTCTGTCATCTGCATCTTTACCGTCCTCTCCGTCTTTGGCTGGCCTGCACAAGCGAGAAACCTTGTGAGACTAAGTTTTCAGCCAAGGCAACTAAGCTGACTAAGACATCCACGCAGCTGCAAGTTCTGCTCGGGTTTGCCTGGCCTCGACACAACTCAAGAGCCTTTGATGGCCAGCCACACAGTTTGGAGAAAGTTGGAAGCTACAGTTTCACTCTTGCCCTCGGCCTGGGCAGCCAAGTCTCGCAACTGCTGCTCTCGGATCTCTTCCTCACGGACCTGATCACACTATAGATTCATGGACTGTGATGCCGGCGTGGTGTTGTTCTTTCATGTACAGTCCAGGGTACATACATACCAAAAATTGAAATGCTGAAAGGAGGCAAGTCACTGATTACAAAAATACTTATTCGGCATGCCCATGGTTTAAAGCCTTGAAGAAACAAGAAACACACAATGTCTCTCTTGCGCAGCAATTTGCGCCTTCTTTTGTCTGATCAAATCGTTTCTGATCTTGATCTCTTCTCGAGCTTTACGCTCAGCCAAGTACCTGCAAATAGAGCAACCTGCTGACCATCCAACATTGCAACGGACTTGAGGAATCGTGTTGACAGATTCCAGAAGAATGGAAAGTGGAAGGGCACAGGTCTTCACTAATTGCTGCAAACTTGTCATTCACAGCAACATCCTGCAAATAGGCTTTCAGGCAATGTGACGCTAACATGCTCACGACATTGATGCAAATGATGACAGAAGCCTGCTGAATAATTGTACTGTAAGTCCTGCAGACTTCGCCCATCTGCGGACAAGCGCTTGTCCAAGGGGATCGTGTATCCCTGAAATCACATCCAATTTACAGTTGCATGATAGCTTGATCTGCCTAAGTGGCAGCAACTTTCCTTTTGGTGCAAGAGGCCTTTGCGTTCTTCCAGTTGGAAATGCACGGAGGAATCTTCCAATCCTTCTGGTCCTGGAAACGGCTTCCGGATTTTGCAGGTGGAACTTGAAAGCCAAACAAACTTAAAAGCCATACTGTAAGTCTTGGACTTTCATACAAACTCCAGAAAGAGTCCTTTGCAGTGAGTTTTCGGGGAGGAGAGTGATGCACAGGTGGCGGCGGGGAAGGCGGTCCGCGAGGCACCTGCACCAGCAGTTCCGATTTACAAAAGCGGCGAAACAAAGAACAAACCTTTACGTTCAAAACTAAGTGTAAGATAGGAGTGATAGGAGTCAAGACAACTGGGCCAAAGGATTTCTCATGCAAAACAGCCCGTTCAACTGTGTTGCATTACTTTTCAGAAAGCTGCAAAGTTCCAAGTGCTGGACATGTGTCTAGAAAAGACTTCCAAGCCCCCGTACCTTCTTGTGCTTGAACTTGGGCGGCTGGAATGGATCCACTTGTCTCTCGACCAACTTGATGACACGCTCCTTGGCAGACTACACGGGATAGACTGCTTTCATGTACAACACAAATGTTGATCAATCTGTGTAAACTGAGGATTGCTCCCTGCAATTAGGCGTATAACCAGGCCTCAGCAAGGTTGGTTTACGCAGTAAACGTGTGCACTTGGGTTGCATCAGAAAAGACTAAAGATCCACACGCATTTGGGTTTGGAGTGTACCGAATAAATTCGGCCTCCTGACGCGAAAGTGCCCGAGGCACGATTTTGCGAGGAAAAAAAGCTGCAACATGTGTTGTTTCTGTTGCCCACTCCTACTTAATTAAGTAGAGACTGTCTACTCAATTAAGTAAGGGACTAAACACGCTCCTAGCTACTGGACGCAGAATAGCTCGTGCTTGCACTAATAATTTGGTTCCTAGATTTTTGGGGAAACTTGAGTTCAAAACCATTGTTCTGTCCTTTTGCTCTTGCTTCTTAGGCCTTAGCGAGCACTCAAAAGGCTGGCAACATCAAGAAACACCACGGAAGCACGCTCTTGAGATAAACACACGCCAGCTTGGATCTTGCCATTCAGAGCCATTTCTAGAGCCTGAGTCCAAGAGCTGCATGTGCTCTTTGTTCCCAAACCGGAGTGGTGCAAGTGGGCTCACCTTTTGCGTTCGCTCTGTGTTCAGCATGTCAATCTCGAGAGAAGGTCTTTCAAGCTCCTGACAAAAACAGAACGCCTGCTGCAAGTATGGGGCCAGTACAGCAGAACAAATTTTTGTGTGGCTACGTTTCAAAAAGGGCCTACTGCCTACGTCTTGCATGTCACCCCCAGTAGCAGTAGTACTGCCACCCCTGCGACTCCTCCTCCTACTCCTACTCTTACTACCACGACTGCTACTCCTGCTCCTACTCCGACTCCTACTACCGCCACCAGCACGGCCACTACTGATGCTGCTGCTGCTGAAGCTGAAGAACGCGACGATTACGAACCGCAGCCTCTGGCTTGGACCATTTCTCTCTGGAATCTTCGGGTCTTGTCCAAACAGCCAATTTGTCCTCGGGTGATTCTGCCATTTGGCGAACAAAAATTAGATCAACACCCATTCGACGTCACCACTCTGAGCAGAATGCTGACTTGTGCTTGATGACAGCGTCCCATGCAATCTTCCCATTTGAATCTGTTTGCAGCGCTACAACCTGGCATATTCAACCATGCGATCCACTCGGGCAAAGATGGGTCTCCCGAGCCTGCTGGTGCTGTTTTCCTGCTTTCCCCATGTCCAAGGGATACCTGCACAAACAGTACAGGTATTGTATATACATGTGCCAACACACACCGAGTCTTCAATGTCTCATTTGACTTTCACGCAGCGTCTCTCGTTATCCACAGCTTCCGACTGGGCCATATGTATCTCAGGGAAGGCTCCACCATCGCCAAAGTCAGCCAGGCTTCTTGGTGCCCAACCTTGCATGTTGACAGAACACTGGTCTGTGCTCGCAGGACGCACACAAAGTGACCATGTAGACCGTTGTGTTCCTTCTGCTCATGTCTCTTGCACAACCTTGCTCTAGTAATCTCTAGCATGTCTCTCTTCCTCGCGAAACTTGCGTCTTGAAGTCTTTAGCCCGAAGGGCGGTTTGGGTGTTGTACCCTTCTTAGAGGAGTAGGCCACGGTGTGGCAAGCAAGGCAGGAATGGGCCACCAAGGCGTATCTTATACAAAGAAACATCATGATTGGAGATGTTCACTTTGATTCTTTCTAGTGTCCCATGCCTCCTATTTTGCCATAAAGGCAGGGCTCGTGAAGCTTTGCTACCTGCGCGTCCTACTTCGAATGATCTCTGCCACTCTACCGCCACAAGCTTTGACACCTGGCGTCATCAAGCACGAAGCTATGATGGGCAAGCTGCAACTTTTGCACTCTGCATACTGCATACAGTAGCTTTGGACATGTTGAACTAAGGGTCGTGCCAGCAACAATGTCCTTTAGTTTTGTTTGGGCCACTTCGCATTGCCTGAAGCAAATTTAAGAGACAAGAACAGCACAGAAAACTACACACGCAAAACCAAACATAGCGCAGCATAGAGCAAATGGTGCTGTACGGATCCTGCGGTGCCAATTCCAATCCTTTCTTGCAAGATTGAGCAGCTTCGTCACACCTTGGAATGAATGCAGAGAGTCTGCAAATGCATGCTGTTGCAAAGCATACTGTGCATGCCTTCATACACATACATAAATTTGAGAAGTTTGCTCCGTCCAACACATCAATCCATACAAACGCAAGTGTGAAAGGGGCGAGAGGGAATGCATCCAACGCAAGTGAAACAGTCAGAAATAAGGATGTAAGAACCTAAGAGCTTCACGTTTTTGGTAACAAAAAACGCTCCTGGCTAGTGGCCTGACATTGGTGAAATCAAACAGCTTGGATGCATTGTGGAGAACGTCACGATCCTCTCAAACAATGAAAAGGAACCAGAAGCAACTACAAGATGACACACGAGCACGGCACCTAAGAAGTCTCACGTCGCCCCGTGTCCGCCCACCGGCGGAAACAGCAGGCCCTGATAGCGTGTTGAGCAGCGAAGGAGCGACCGGAGATCAGAGACAAGTTAGGTGGATTGAGGTCAAGAATGGCCTGGATAAAATCTGAAAGGATCATGCCAAATCCACGGGCCGTGCAGCACCCATTCACGCCGCGTCAACCATTGGTCAAGCAAGCACTGGCGGGGCCATGGCGGACACATCAAACCCGAGAGCCACGAAGCGCCCAGGAGCCGCACGGGCTGCCTTCAGTACAAGCGATTGCAGCCACGTACAGGTCCACAACTTTCTACTGGGCATGTCAGCGCACATGACACCCAGCCGAAATTAGACAAAGAAGCGATGTCCAAATCACAGACAGAGAGAAAAACACGAGAAAGAAGTTGAGAAGCATGAGAACACGCAAAAAATAAGAATCTCAGCGCTCAAGCCCCCAGCTCAGGCCAAAACTGCTTCAAGCTTTATACATGTCTGCAATCCCTACTCCAACCATCTGTGCTGGCAGACTCTGTCACAGCGACAACGACAAGGACAACAGCAGCAGCACATCTTATGAATAAGAATCATTGCAAAGTCTTTGCAAGAGTTTCTGCACTCAAACAAACAAGCCACAACTGTTATCAACTATTAAATTTCTTTGGGTACACACAGCTCAAGCTTCAAGCGTCATTAAATTTTCTTGGAGAATGACCATTGGAGCCGTTTCAGAAAGACTTCAGCTAGTCCTTTCTGGCGTGTCCCTTGGGCCAGTCCTGCAAATCAAACACAATGAAAGCATGGGGTGTACTTCGGTGATCCTGAAGTTCAGGAATACATAATTGAACTGAATAGCATCGATTGCATTTTGTTGTGTGAGCTTCGCCCAACATCCCTCTGGCATATTACCAGAAGAGGATCTCTGAAAGCGTTTCACTTACAGAGATTCCAGGCAAAACACATTTTGTGATTTACCGGACCAACGAACCACAGGGGCACATCATAACCTCTTCAAAAAAGAAGAGCTACATAAATCCTCTTGGTAAGGGTTCTCCGTGGGCCCGACCTAAGATCAGGAAATTTGATGATGTTTGCGGCAGTGACAAACTCAAAGTAAATGGGAATGTGTAAGGAAGTTTGCAAGTCTAGCAAATGCTCGCAACTGTCAAAAGAATGGTAAGTATAGTACAGTCCGTTGTGGTAGGTCTCAGCTTTGCACAGACAAGCCATTCGCAAATCAGCCTTGGAGCACAGCAGCTCCCATCTAAGCCTCACAGACTTTGCAAACTTGACACTTCCTCACTTCCTTCAAGCAAACTCAAGCGGGTCAAACACCGGACCCATGATTGGCCAACCAGAATGAACAGGATGGACCATCAAGGAAATCAAATTATCATGGTCTTGTGACTTGATCTTGCGACCTACGCGTCCTTTGCAAATTCTGAGCAGGGTCGTAGACTTCCCTGTATGAACCAAAACGTGTCCGTGTAGATATTGAGTCGTGAATAAAGCCTGAGACAGTTGTCCTACATCTATAAGTTCATTAAACCATGAGACATGAATTATGAATTCAAACAAAGCTGTTGAGGACATTCAAGCGGCGAAAGCATTTACTGCTGCTGAAGAGGTCTCGTTTTCACATCGCGCTTAGCCCGAAGATACCACACTTTGTCCTGGAGTTCGACACGCTTTTACAAAATAGCGGCATGCTATCCACGTGTACGGTCGGTGTGAATGCCGTCAAGTGCAAGGGTGTGTTCGACATCCAATTTGTCAGAATAATCTTGAAGTATCTCCATTATTCTTTCGGATTCTGAAAGAATGCTGGCAAGAGACACCCAACATATGCTTTGAAGCCTAATTTGCAAGTAGGCTACAACAGTTTGTCTTATGTTTTGTTCCAAGTTTGGAATCAACTGTCTGAAGGCTTTGGACGACTCGGAGTGTTTTCACCTGTGAACGCACACAGCGCCGTGACCAAAGAAAGAATTGGATCTGCGTTTGGCGGGCATGGCTTTGGAATCTACGTTTTGATGGCATCGAGAGCTTTCATGGTTTTTCTGCCTGGGCGGCGCATGAAGAGCCTGATAGTTGACTGCGCATCCGCCTGACAGACCATCTCTTTGGTGCTTTGAGATCAACTGGATTCGTGGCCTGGCCAAATGAGAGGAAGCCCTCAAAAAAGCCTGGCATATCCGCACCTGCATCACATCATAGGTTCATTTTTGCATCTTTGCACAACTTACTCATTAACATTGAAATTTTGCAAAATCAATGACAGTAGGACATCGTTGAGTTGCGAGTTTCCTGTTGATTTCTGAGCATCTGGCGCTCCCGAAGACGCCGAACACCTTCAGGTCAGCGGCAAACTCTGTGGCACAGCTGCAAGAAGAGCTCTCTTTCTGTTGAGACCCACACATTTTCCATGCTTCACGGAGACATCCAAGTGCACATCTCCGGAACTGTCCTGAAGCTTGGCAATGGTGACACTGCTAAGACTCACTGAAGTGTTGAGTCACCAACGCATCAGACCTCATTTACAACATTGTATAACAAGGTTCTTGTGTGTGTGTGTTTTGTTCTGGTTTGGACTAGTTTTGTTTCAGAACCACATATGCCGCCGGGCTCACGGATAAAATGCCGCCGGGCTTACGGAGAATAAACCACCCCCACCCCGACCCTCCCCTCTTTCCTTCTTGCGGTTTCTTCGTTTGTTACTGTAGGTGTTTCTTCAGGCTTGTTAGGTTGTTCTTGAGGTTCGTTTCCCTGCCCCTCGGCTTCGCACGTTGAACTTTTTTCGCTACTCCTATCTTTCTCTCTTGCCCTTTTCGGTTTGCTCTCTCTGTCGTTCTTTCTTTCTTTATTTGTTTCTGTCTGTTTTTTTTCTGTCTTTATTTTGTTTTTCTTGCTTTATGTGTTTCTGTATTTCTTGTTTTTTGTTTTTCTTTCTTTCTGTTTTTCCTTTTTTCTTTCTGGATTTATTTATTTATGTTTTTATTTCGTTTCTGTTTTTTCTGTATTTCTTTCTTTCTTTTCTGGTTTTTCTGTCTTTTGTTTTTTTTCTTTCTTTTTTGTTTTTTGTTTTCTTTATTTATTTTTTTTTTTGTCGTTATTTCTTTCTTTTTGTCTTTCTTTCTGTCCTTCTTTATTTATGTGTTTTTCTTTCTTTCTTTCTGTCTTTCTGTTTTTTTCTTTCTTTATTTCTTTCTTTCTTTCTGTCTTTCTGTCTTTCCTCCTTTCTTTCTGTCTTTCTTTCTTTCTTCCTTCCTTCCTTCCCTTTCTTTCTCTCTCTCTCTCTCTCTCTCTTTCTTTCTTTCTTTTCTGAGGCTTATTAGGTGGCTAATCAGGTTTTGACCCTGTAATTTGCCGCTCTTGCGGCAGACATGCACGCCCCTACACCTATCTTTCTCTCTTGCCCTCTTCGCTTTGCTCTTTTTTCTTTCCTTTTTCTTTTTCTAAGGCTTGTTAGGTGACTATTCGGGCTTTTACCGCAGTGAGCGCCGCTATGCGGCGCTGTGTGTGTGTGTGTCCCACTCTCCGTCTCCAGGGGTTTAATTCCTTTCTAACAAAACAAGCAGGGGACCAGGCAGGATACATCGTCGCCTGGTCAACGAAAGTTGGCGATGTATTCTGAGGATATGGAAATGGGACGCCTGCCATTTCCACGTACCTGCACTGCCATCCAAAGGAAATGATTCTCGGCCGTTCCTTCTGTTGACCCTTTTCTACTCTAATGGGGCGATTCGAAAGTCTCGCCCCCTAGCGATAAACTCGAACCTTGATTTCTTTTCTTGCTGTTTCTACCCTATTTGAAGCGATTCCTTTGGTCTCGCTTCCAGATGGACCTTACCCCATTATGCGCGGCCGTACTTCGAGACCGCTAAGTAGTCAGTAACTAAACTGCTCTGCACTGCTATCCAGGGAAACAGAAGGAAATGGTTCTCGGCGGACTTGCGCGTCGGTTCCTTTCCTTCTGTTGACCCTTTTCTAATCTATTCAGAAGTCTCGCCCCCTAGCTGTAAACTGGAGCCATCATTTCTTTTTTTCTAAATATTTTCGACCCTATTTGAAGCGATTCCTTTGGTCTCGCTTCCAGATGGAACTTACCCCGTTACGCATGGCCGTAATTCGGGACCGCTAAGTATTCAGTAGCTAAACTGCTGCAGTTGCGCATAAACCTTTCTGTTCAAACATCTACAAATCGCGCGGACTTTTCGCCATCATTCCTTTCTCCGTGGATTCTCTCACTGGATGGACCTATATCAAAGTGTGATTCGCTGCGCTTTCCCACCTGGGTGCACAGTGTGATCCCCTGCAAAGGGGCGCAGAAGCCATTGTGAATCACATATCGATTTAGCGTTTCTGCACTCGTGGGTTATGGTTTGGACTAGTTTTGTTTCACCCATGTTTCACCCATGAATCAGCTGAACCATACGCCGCCGGGCTCGCGGATAGAATGCCGCCGGGCTTACGGAGAATAAACCCCCACCCCGACCCTCCCCTCTTTCCTTCTTGCGGTTTCTTCGTTTGTTACTGTAGGTGTTTCTTCAGGCTTGTTAGGTTGTTCTTGAGGTGCGTTTCCCTGCCCCTCGGCTTCGCACGCTGAACCATTTTCGCTACTCCTATCTTTCTCTCTTGCCCTTTTCGTTTTGCTCTTTCTTTCTTTCCTTCTTTCTTTCTTTTTTCTTTCTTTTTTTCTTTCTTTCTTTCTTTCTGTCTGTCTGTCTGTCTTTCTTTCTGTCTGTCTTTCTTTCTTTCTTTCTTTTCTTTCTTTCTTTCTTTCGTTCTTTCTTTCTTTCTTTTCTTTCTTTCTTTCTTTCTTTCTGTCTTTCTTTCTGTCTTTCTTTCACTCTTTCTTTCTTTCTTTCTTTCTTTCTTTCTTTCTTTCTTTCTTTCTTCTTTCTCCACCTGTCAGGCGAGGGTTGTTAGATGTTACGTCAGCCCCATCTCCTCCGCCTCCGCCTCCTCCTCCTCCGCCTCCTCCGCCGGACCTCAACCGCGACCATCCACGCTCAGTGTTCCCTGCCGGACCTCACCCACAACCATCCGCGCCCAGCCTTCCCTGCGGACCTCAACCGCGAGCTCCAGACCCAAGTCTTCCCCACCGGACCTCAACCGCAACCATCCGCGCCCAGTGTTCCCTGCCGGACCTCAACCGCGAGGTCCAGACCCAAGTCAAGTGTTCCCCACCGGACCTCAACCGCGACCATCCGCGCCCAGTGTTCCCTGCCGGACCTCAACCGCGAGCTCCAGGCCCAAGTGTTCCCTGCCGGACCTCAACCACAAACACGCAATCACAACCACTACCAGTACCACAAACACAATCACAAAAACACTGCCACAAACACAATCGCAAACACACATCCACAAACACAAACACAGCCACAAACACACACCCACAAACACACGACCACAAACACACAACCACAAACACACAACAACAAACACGCAACCACAAACACACAACCACAAACACAACCACAACCACAACCACAACCACTACCACTACCACTACTACTACTACTACTACTACTACGACCACCACCACCACTACTTTTACTATTACTATTACTACTACTACTACTACTACGACGACGACCACCACCACCACCACCAATACTTTTGCTATTACTATTACTATTACTATTACTACTACCACTACTACTACTACTACTACCACTACTACGACTACCACAACTACGACTACCACTACCACTACTTTTACTACTACTACTACTACTACTACTACTACTACTACTACTACTACCTACTACTGCTACTGCTACTACTACCATTACCACTGCCACTGCCACTGCCACTACCACTACTACCTGCACATACCACTACCACTACCACTACTACTACTACTACTACCACCACTACCACCACTACCACCACTACCACTACCACTACTACTAGTACCACTACTACTCCTACTATGGCCCCGGAAGTTTCCCAGTTTTGGGCCGCCCAGTACGACTACTACTGAAATGATGTGAGTTGCATTATTAGGGCACAGGTCTCCTGATGAAAGCATTCGCTTCGGACAAAACAGTAAGACTTGGCGCTGAAGGACTTGTGCTATGGGCTGAAATACACAACGAGGGTGATGTCAACGTGGCTGTTTTGAAATGTCATGGTGGGGATCACTCGAAGTAAAGTAATTTGTTCTTTCTTTCGTTCTTTCTTTCGTTCTGTTTTTCCTTCTTTCTTTCTTTCCTTTCTAAGGCTTGTTAGGTGGCTAATCAGGCTTCGACCCCATAATTTGCCACTCGTGCAGCAGACATGTACACCCCTACACCTATCTTTCTCTCTTGCCCTCTTCGCTTTGCTCTTTTTTCTTTCCTTTTCCTTTTTCTAAGGCTTGTTAGGTGACTATTCAGGTTGTTACCGCAGTGATCGCCGCTATGCGGCGCTGTGTGTGTGTGTGTGTCCCACTCTCCGTCTCCAGGAGTCTAATTCCTTTCTAACAAAGCAAGCAGGGACCAGGCAGGATACATCGTCGCCTGGTCAACGAAGCTGGCGATGTATCTGAGGATATGGAAATGGGACGCCATTTCCACGTACCTGCAATGCTATCCAGGGCAACAGAAGGAAATGATTCTCGGCGGACTTGCGCGTCGGTTCCTTTCCTTCTGTTGACCCTTTTCTAATCTAATGGGGCGATTCGAAAGTCTCGCCCCCTAGCTATAAACCGGAACCTTCATTTCTTTTTGTCCAACTATTTTCTACCCTATTTGAAGCGATGCCTTTGGTCTCGCTTCCAGATGGAACTTAACCCATTGTGCATGGCGGTAATTCGGGACCGCTAAGTATTCAGTAACTAAACTGCTGCAGTTGCGCATAAACCTTTCTGTTCAAACATCTACAAATCGCACGGGCTTTTCGCCATGCAGTTCCACCATTCCTTTCTCCGAGGATTCTCTCACTGGATGGATGGCCCTATATCTAAGTGTGTGTTTGTGTGTCAGTGTGCTGAACTAAACATGGCACAGCAATTGCACTGAACTTCAACAACAAACCAGACCTCTCCTGAACGTATGGGCCTAACCACTCTCCCAACTGTGCTTGAAGGACTTGCAGAGGAGATCGTCGTTCTTTCGTGCTCCTTTTGGCACCCAGGTAGCTGGAAAGGAATTACAAGGAAGAGAAAAACTCGCTGCTGTAAGCCAATCAGAAATCTGCCCACTCTAGCTTTGTCAGTTCGAGAGTATCTGTTGATTGGCTTTGGAAAGGGTGGCCTCCTGTTCGGGCAACTTGCCAAGTGCACTTTCGTGTGTCGCAATTTGAGAGAGCTTGGTAAAATGACTTAGGTTTTGGAAAGGCGCATGATTCTAATTTGAGTCTAATCTGAGTCTGAGTCGGAATCTGAGTTTCTTGTCTGAGTCTTTTTTTGAGTAGGTTGCTGAGCGTTTTTCATCTTGATCCCTTGCTGTCTGAGATCGTGTTATCATAAGTCAAGGTTGAAAGCGTTCCATCCACCAGCACTCGGCAGGCTTAATCTGGGTCGCAGCAAGGTGCTTTAAATGATTCAAAACAAAATATGGGTCTCTCGGGCGATTGTGTACTGTAATTCCTTGTAATGCGGCTGCAAAACATATGAAGCAAGGGCTGAACACTGCAAAACAAAATATGTTCCACTCAAACCCTGCGGTGTGGGTGCAAAGCGGGGGAATGTGTTCATGTCAAAATGATTCAAAATGCACACTGCGACACTTGCCCTACTTCACTCTGAGCTGCTTACGATTTGGAGGTGCTGGACAACGCCTCGGCAGCACCCTAAACTGCGCTACTCATGGACAATACTGAGCCATTGCTTGAAAACGCGTCAGATGGTCCAGAAACATTGAGCTTTAGCACGTTCAGCCGCGAGGAGAAAAGACTTGTCGGGCCTGGTTAGCATGAAGGTTGTGTTCACTTGGTTTTGGTTAATGAAGGGGTCAGCTTTAACTGGGAATCGTGCTCGTGGCCCTCCCAACCTCGACTTGCCCGCAGAAAAGACCGCACAAAACGTCAAATTGGCAAAATAGAGCAAAGCGGGAAGAGCTTTGCAGTGCCTGAATGCTGTCACTTTCCAGAGCCAATGCCTGCTGCACGCTTGCTTAGCATGTGAATATGTCGCCTGTTCAAAAACTCTTATAATCCGTTTCATTGCATGGTGATTGTTGTGCTTCAAGTGCTGCTTCATTCATACTGTTCACAGAGTCAACTGATTGAAGTTTGCTTTATTGCGAATGATCATCTTTGGGTCGCATGGTTTGGTTCCTGGGTTCTTGCCTTGTCGACATAAACCAGGAAATATGCTCTGCCAGTTGGGATTCGGTACCTTCAAAACCCGACCAACTAAATCCTGAGATGCCATCAGCTTCTTGGAGGTCACATCAAGGGGCTGATCAGGATGACGCCGTGAGCCTGCACGGCTTGACCAACGGAAATAGATATTGATATCCCAAAACGGAAACTGCATGCCTGAGCATCCGAAGTGAAAGGTGCATATCCAAATTTGCTGGCTAGCGGTTCCTGAAGACATCCAGGTGGTGCCATCAGAGTTATGTTCTATGCATATTTTCGAAAAAATGAACCTTCGCATAGAGCCTCTACATCCTTTACTGGGAATTCCCGCTGAAGGGTGTCTCCTTTCAAACATGTGAAGGGTTCAGCATCCGGACCCGCCGTAGTAGCTTCCTGTCCCTTACTAGACCAGCTTACAAACCCTTCACAGCCTCCACCAGTAAGTAAAAATTAAGGAAAATAACAAAATGAACAAGTAAGAAATTGTATAAATATCTGGTGTGCGTGTGTGTGTGTGCTACATGTATGTGCCTACGGGTGTAAAACCGAACGTGTGACTACTGCGATTTTTGAAGTTGATGCTACGTGAAAGGTGGGGGGGTTGGGTTGGGGTGGGATGAGAACATTGTCATTATTTTCACGACAAGTAACCTTCGGTTTCATAGCATTGTCATCGGTTTCACCACATTATCTTCGGTTTCATGGCATTGTCATCGGCTTCATAACATTGTCATCGATTAGTCGTGTGAGTAAAATGGGGTGGGGGGGGTGATGGAATGAGGATGTGGATGTCATGCTGAGAACATTGTCATCGATTTCGCGACAAGTAATCTTCGGTTTCATATCATTGTCATCGGTTTCATAACATTGTGATCGATTAGTCATGTGATTAAAATGGGGTGGGGGGGGGTGGGGGGAGGTTGTGATGGAATGAGGATGTTGATGTCATGCTGAGAACATTGTCATCGATTTCACGACAAGTAATCTTCGGTTTCATAGCACTGTCATCGGTTTCATAACATTGTCATCGATTAGTCGTGTGATTCCGCGGATGGCAGTGGCGTTGGGAAAACACCACGTTGTACTAACTTGTGCAAAAAACTGCGCAAGTCTACTTGAGACAGGACGCATGAAAGCTGAGGACAGCCCGGGGCAAAAACGGCGACGGATTTTGCGCTGGCGCTTGGGTTTCGGCAGATTCGGCTTTAAAAATGAAAGGATCCGGGACCCCTAAAAAACATCATCGAACAAGCAAAAGTACTGAGAGGGCTTGCACTTTTGAATCAAAATTTGCACGACTACACGTGCGATTCCACACCCGGCGGGATGTATGTGTATATACTGCGGACTGTGCATGTATATATAACACATGTTGTACATCTACCCGCTCTAATGGGTTTTTGAGCCTGGAATGTCGTGCCAGTTGTCTGTGAGACACGCAGGATGGGAAGCCCGACGAGTCGTGAGATATGTATATATGTTAGTACAACAGAAGAGTGTCTAATCTTATGAATCATATGAATATAAACATATATACATATATATATATATACATGCTACATTCCATATGCTATATGATACTATGTGGACATATGCATAAGTATATATTCATACACGTGGTTTCCGGGAACTCCCTCATTTCCAATGCTATTTGTATGTGCAGTGTCTTCAGCTGATTTGTCGAATTGAACTGCGGGAATGTTTGTGATTTTCTTTTTGTAATCCACAGCTCTTTCGCATGGTGGTGAGGATGGGCGACCACCCGTGTCCCACCCTTGTCCCACCCCTTCGTATGTATTCTGCTCTCCCGTTGGAACCAGATCGGGATCTGCAATGATTGAAGGACGCCATACAAGGAGGGAGCCATGAAGATAAATAAGGACCAAAAATGAAACGAACCATGGAGATAGGACCAATTACCACTGGTTGCATAACGTGAGAACGACACCGTGCAGATTTGGATATACAGTAGAAACAATTCAGGAGACCAGAAATGCTTCATCAAAGACATATTTGTTTGACACAAGGCCCTCTTGCAAATGCTGACCAACCCAGCCGCAGATCCATGTTGGATTGAAGCTGTTGTTGGATTGAAGCCAACTTGAGATCAGGTGAGATCAGGATGCTGTAGATTGACAAGTTGTTTGCATCAAATCCATGCGATCCAACATTGGGTTGGGAGAACCTAAAGATTTCAGGATTGGGGACATTGGATTTGGAACATTGGGAGACATTGGGGTGTGTCTGAATATGTTACGAAGTCTCCACCAAAGGGATAGAAAAACACCAAGCACCAGGGTCAAAGAGATCAAAGAGTTGTGTACCACAAGAATTGGAATCAAGGAAATTGTTATTCTAATTTCAAAGTTAGAAAGCATTGAAATGGATCCATCGAGTGTTAATTGATTTGAGAAGACGCTGACTGGCTGATTGAGTGGGCATATTCTAGTACAAAATGGAGATGGAGAAGCAGCATCAGCTTCCTGCCCATCCATTGAACCATGACAGAAGCCCACAAATTCAGCCCATGAAACAAAGGAGCTGGAGTTCTGAAGGCGTTACTTGTGATCGGAGATCTCAGATGAAGGTCTCTAATGTTTGAAAGGGGCTTGGCCCCAGAAGAGTGGAGAGGACCGGCAATGGGTGGGAGTCGTGGATCAAAAGGCAACTGGCTCACCTATGTAGGCTTCATGTAGAACATTATACAGTAGAACCAATGCATGAACAATCTTTTTGGTGTATGAAGCAAAAACGGGTGACCTATTAGAAACTGCTGGGGAGAGTTGAGCTATACAATTGGTTTCCATGAGATGAACTGAACCATTCACAGGCAATAGAGGCGGGTCAACTCTAGCAAACCTTTGCAACAAAGACCCATAATTTTAGGCCAAAGGTTATAGAGCAAATGAAGTATGAGCAATTCTGATAATAATAAATCAAGGTGTGTATATTATATATAATACATAATTTGCTAGAATCTAGGAGAAAGAATCCTTACAGTAGCTCTATTGAAGGTCAGGGGTTTTGTGGCTTCACAGGGATCCCCTTTAGTCATTGATACTTGGCAAGTGCTGATAGCTGGTTAGTGTGAAAATGTGTTGAGACTGTCCACCAAGTCCTTGGATGATCCAAGCTATGAAAGCAAAAGGAAATGGATTCAGAAGGCAAGGAATGAAGCAGCAAACAAGGAACAGCGACAATATGCTCACCGTCTGTGTCTGTCAACACATCATTCATGAACCACCCTAACCTACAACTGTCTTCAAAAGGGGGATCCTGGACATAGAATACGTTCGAAGCTTGAGAAGCAGAGATCCAACATGTGGTCAAAGTCGAAATCAGATTTTGTTCTGTACTCTCACGCTTCCTAGCGGCATTATCATGACTACGTGTGGCAATGTTGATCTTGTTCCAGAGAATTTCATTGACGAGTTAGCACATGTTAGCACCAATCTGCAGAAATGCGAGCCATCCTCTGAGCGCCGCGCATCCAAGGATGCCAACAATGCTGGAGCCTTTACCGACTCCTGTCAGTCTCAGAGTGGCTCCTTGCCAAGATGGTTTGCTGAGATCCATGCGTTGAAAGCCACAGAATAGCACAGGCTGGATGCTCCGTCCTGAAACAACAATCCGGCTAATCATTGGGTTTCACTCAGTCTATCTTCGCACTCGAAGGCGGCTTGTCAGACCAGACCACTCCTGCATGGGGTCCGGCTTGATTCTAAGCTGGTACTTAGAACGCCTGGGAAGCAGGACCAGGAATTGCAAAGGAGGGAAGGGTCTTCCCCTGGCCGCCAGTGTCATTGAGATGATGAAGCACTGAGGTTGCAGCGGGAGTGGGATCTTGACGCGGATTAAAAAGTTCCAATTTGGTAGTCGTTGAGCCTGGCAGACCGTCAAGAACTCGATAGCAGCGTCACAGCTGTCAGAGTAATTTCAAAGCACTCAAAAGCCTGCGCAGCCCTGGGCACAATGTCAGTCTCTCCACCAAAGCGAACCACATGGAGCCTCAAACATCCAATTACTCACGGTGCTTCAGTCTAGTACACAACAGAGGTTTGAGCGGCTGGCTCCGCTTTCACTGCAGGAACGCATCCACGGATAGTTACAAGCAAGTCCTTATTCGCAAGCTCGTCACTTTTGCATTCCTTGGGTCGATATCTTTTCAACAAACTGGTGTGCCAAAGCACGCCAGCAAGGTCCGCTAACATGCGTTTTACCACTTGGTTTCAAGGGCCCTGTGCCCGATGTTGGTTTGAGCATGCGGCGGCTGCAAACACCTGGATTTATGTCGGGACAGCTGAATGTGACTGATTCTCACACCCATCATACTCTACACGACTCAATCTCCGCCGGATTCCAAAGCCCGCTCGAATCGGCTTCACCGACAAGCTGAACTTGCAAAACTGCACCAATTCGCGCACCGAATCCCAGCACATGGCTTGCGTGAGCTCATCGGCAATCATGTCTTTGGCGCAAACCCACCAAAGCTGGTCGGTGGCCTCCACCGGCATGTGGGGACTTGAGTGGACGGCGCCCCAGCTTGCCGCCACAACTCTTGCTTCAATGCCGACACGTCTATTGCTAGACGCTTGTCGCTGACAGTCCCTGGGCTTGCGGCGCTCAGGTAGTCAACAAAGCTGCGACAATCTGACACCCAGCAAATCAGCTTATGGTCAGCAGCTAGCTGAGTACCTCGATCCCAAAACCTTGGGCTGCCGCAAGGAGTAGAGGATCATCCGGATCCGCTCTGCCTCCTCTGAGCCGTGCATCGAAGAAAGTACTTCAGCCTGAAGCGTTGACCTGCAGACTCTCTTCTGACACCATGTCTCGTGATCCAGCTGTGGCATATGGTCTGCCAGTAGGAGGAACCTTCCTCCTTGGGACTTGTGGCCCTGTTTGTTTCCGTTCTCATCCACAATCAGCTCGGCTGCGTGTGATGCGTCCGTCACGGACAAGAGAACAGCCTCCTCGAAGTTGAACTTGCCCTTCACGAACCTGATGCCATTTTTGCTTGTCTTCTGAGCTGCACTCAGCAACTTGTTGGTCGCCTTCAGGCCCACGACGGTTGGGCTGCTCTGCTTTCCCTGTAGCGCAAAGCACACGTAGCTCAGCTCCGGTCTGCCGGGCCTTGCGACCCATCCAATGGATCCCAGAACAGCTCTCATCTGGGATTGCTCCTGACTGCTTGCATGGTCCGTAGGTTGCCTCATCCGCTCGCGGTCCACATGCGCCGGCTTGGTCTCGCAGAAACGGAAGTTTCCAGAGTCCATCGAACCAAAAGTGAAGCGCTGCTGAACTCGACTCATCAGCTCGTCCATCTTGTTGTCGCCTGTCCAAATGAGGTCATCAACATGGCTGCATACCATGCCACAGGCGCGACCTTCATCGCTCAGTAGACTGCCAGGTCAATCTCCGTGAGTCCTTGCTCGAGTAGCTCTTGGCGAAGTTCCAGCCAGAATCCTCAAGGAGCGCCCTTGCTGCCGTAGACCGACATCAATGCAATGAGGTATAGGTCATCGGAGGAACGTCATCTCCTTCCTCTGTTGGGACGATTCCATCCTTTGGCGCTGTCAGAATCAAGGTCCTCCGTATTGAGGCTCCTTGAAGGAAAGCGGCGGGCTGATGTCTCCAGACTTCAGCTCCAGGTTGTTCGCGGCCGCATAGGACAGCAGGATGTGGACACACACACTCCGCTTGCAGTCGGACAATCTGTGCGGAAGGTTTCTTCTCCAGATCTCCTCGGATCACCAGCCGACTCTTGAGCTTCTCAGTTACTTCCGGTCCTCCTGCAACCCTCAACTTCTCATTCTTGTCGTGTCCACGCCGACCCGTCGCATTGGGATGGCCTTGTATCCTCCCCTTCGTTCTTGTCCGGAAAGTCGCAGTCCGCCTTGTTATAGGATATCTCATGGTTGTCAGCCTTGCCCTTCCTCTTGGCCAGAAAGCAAACAAACTCCTGAGACAAAGCATAGTGGATCCTCTCTCTGGTTTCATCCGACAGCCTCCTGCACCTCGCTCTTCTCAGAGTGAGCTCTGCTGCTGATGGCTCATTTTTCACCTTGACCATGCTGCTCCATGGCCATTGCCTTGGCCAGAGCGGTGCGAACGTGTTGAGAAGGCGTAGTCGCCTGGTCCGTCAGTAGTGGCTGAGATGACTCAGCTGCGGCAGGTTTGTCTGGTTGGGCATCTTGTTCATCAGAAGTCGGATGGGTGAACTTGTTCTTCATCAGGTAGTCCGAGTTCTGGCCGCTGTTGACCCAGTCTTCCAGCCACTCGTGAGCCCGGGTCAGGTTCTTCTTGCCGATCTCGCTTATTGGCCTCATCTTCTTGTTCTCCAGGCAGTGCTCCTAAGACTGCTGCTCCTCCACCGGCGCGCATATCCAGGTAAGGCACTTGTCGTTGATCACGAAGCCTGCGCCGTCCAAGGGCTCTGGCTCCTCATTTCCTAGGTTCCCACGCACCACCATGTAGGAGAAGGCGTCCTGGTTCGTGTTCTCAAACCCAGACCCGCCAAAGCCGCCTTTCTTGCCCTTGCCTTTTGATCTCCTCGACGGACTGTTTGGACCTTGGCTTGCCGCTCCTGTGGTGAAAGTAGAGCGCTTCCCCAGTTTGAGCCATTCACTGCGGTGCTCACTCCTCTCTGCTCAGACTGGGTCCTCGTGTAGTAGACCGCCAACTCGGTCTCAACGGCATCAATCATCATGCCCAAGTCTTCAGCGCCACAGACCTGAGCATCGATGGCCAGTTCTGAGAACAATGCAACCACTTCCTCTTCGATCTCACGTTCTCGATCATCCATCATCCTCAGCAAAGTTGGCCTCGTCCTCTTGGTAGGCCTGCAGTCTCATAGGCTGCCGCCTCGCCGCCTCCGCCGTTGCGTCCTCAACATATATAGGGCTCCTCGACCATGTAGCTCGAGCGGTGATTCCAGCTCTTTGATGGACTCTCATAGCGACCGTTGTCTCGTCCATCAAATCGGCCACAGCCTTTCCCTTTTCCGCTGCCCTTCGACTCCTTTTCATGCACCTGGCCGAATTGCTCCTGTAGGGCATTGTTGAGCTTCGCCATGTCCGACAAGTCGTTGTTGCAGACCATCCTGATCATCTGCATTTCAATGCGGCAACCCACTATGTTCTCCAGCTCGGACAACAGTGCCTTGGCTCCGCGACTTGCAACGCTGGGCCACCAGGCTCAGTCCCAACGGGCCAAGCTTCTTCTTCTCGGTGTCTGACAGCGTCTGCTCCTTCGGGCCTGCACCGAGACTTGTAGTCCGGCCAGCTTGACACTTCGCCACCAAAGCCAGGCAGCGCCTTCGGGTCAGCATTGACCCACTGCTTAAACATCCCATACCGTAGGGTATCCAGTGCCACGGCGACCCACTCGTGCGGGTGAGACGGTGGCACTGGCAGCGCGTGAGGTCGCAGGAGCAAAAGCTCTGCTGCCAGCTTCAACAAACTGTGCCAAAGCATGCCAGCAAGGTCCGCTAGCACGTGTTTATTTTACCACTTGGCTTCAAGGGCCCTGTGCCCGATGTTGGTTTGAGCATGCGGCGGTTGCAAACACCTGGATTTATGTCGGGACAGCTGAATGTGACTGATTCTCACACATCTTTTCTTTTTGCACTTCATCCGCCGTTGGTCTAGCCAGTAGCCTCTGGGTAGATATCAAATTAAACAGGCATAGACCCCAAACAGCAATTCGTTCACCCCAAGAGCAAACTGCTTCATCAATGAATTTTTGTCGGCATTGACATCGCTATTTGTTCGGCCACACTCCTCTCCAGTAAGGCCACAGAGTTCAGGGGCGCGGGCAAGACAAGGACAAGAGGAGGACAAGAAGAAGGCCCAGGCATAAAGCCGAGCCACAGAGGACAAGAGGAGGACAAGGCCTGGACACAGAGCCCAACCACAAGGCCTGGACACATAGCCCAGCCACAGAGACCAGCCACAGAGTTCAGGAGACACAGAACAAGAGGAGGACAAGGCCTGGACACAGAGCCCACCCACAGAGCCCACAGAGCCCAGCCACAGGGACAACAGCCCAGCCACAGAGGACAAGAGGAGGACACGGCCTGGACACAGAGCCCAGCCACAGAGTTTAGGGGCACGGCCAGTGAGTGTGGGGCCAGCCTTTTTGTCTCTGTCTGGGGAAAATCCACACACACACACACATATATATATATATATTTATTTAAGCGCCGCAACTCTCTCAGCGCCCAAGGAATGCTCCACCCCATCCGCAACAATGTCCATAGATGGATGTGACATTGGCCTGGCACGTTGTTAGGCTTGCGCTGTCGTCTTGAGGACAAAGTCATCCTTTCATCATTCCACATCGGAGTGTCAAACTTGCCAACGCTGGCTGAAGGAGGGGCTTTCTCTGGAACTCGCTCGCCTTACGGCAGACATCGAGCCAACAGCAACTATGTAGATAACTTAAAAAATAGAGCCCACGAACCCGAATGCAAACACGTTCGAGCAGCTACATATGTCCAAATGACACTCTTGTAGGACACTCTTGTGGGACACTCTTCTGGGAAACTCTTGTGGAACACTCTTGTGGGACACTCTTGTAGGAAACTCTTGTGGGTCACTCTTGTAGGACACTCTTGTGGAACACTCTTACAGGCCACTCTTGTGGGGCTCTCTTGTGGGACACTCTTGTAGGACACTCTTGTGGGACACTCTTATGGGACACCCTTGTCGGACATTCTTGTGGGACACTCTTGTGAGACACTCTTGTAGGACACTCTTGTGGGTCACTCTTACAGGACACTCTTGTGGGACACTCTTGTGGAACACTCTTGTAGGACACTCTTGTAGGAAACTCTTGTGGGATACTCTTGTAGGACACTCTCGTGGGACACTCTTGTAGGGCACTCTTGTGGGACACTCTTGTAGGGCACTCTTGTGGAACACTCTTGTGGGGCACTCTTGTGCGACACTCTTGTGGGACACTCTTGCGGGTCACTCTTGTGTGACACTCTTGCAGGAAACTCTTGTGGGACACTCTTGTAGGACACTCTTGTGGGAAACTCTTATAGGACACTCTTGTGGGACACTCTTGTGGGACACTCTGGTAGGACACTCTTGTAGGACACTCTTGTGGGTCACTCTTGTGGGAAACTCTTGTGGAACACTCTTTTTGGGCACTCTTGTGGGAAACTCTTATGGGACACTTTTGTGGGACACTCTTGTGGGACACTGTTGTAGGGCACTCTTGCAGGACACTCTTGTGGGTCACTCTTGTAGGAAACTCTTGTGGAACGCTCTTACAGGACCCTCTTGTGGGACACTCTTACGGGACACTCTTGTAGGACACGCTTGTGGGACACTCTTATAGGGCACTCTTGTGGGTCACTCTTATGGGACACTCTTGTCGGACACCCTCGTGGGACACTCTTGTGAGACACTCTTGTAGGACGCTCTTGTCATGTGGGTCACTTGCAGGACACTCTTGTGGGACACTCTTGCGGGACACTCTCGTAGGACACTCTTGTGGGACACTCTTGTAGGAAACTCTTGTGGGGCACTCTTGTAGGACACTCTTACAGGACACTTTGTGGGACACTCTATCTGGCACACTCTTGTAGGACACCCTTGTGGTACACTCTTGTAGGACACTTGTGGGACACTCTTGTGGGACACTCTTGTGGGACACTCTTGTAGGAAACTCTTGTGGGATACTCTTGTCGGACACTCTTATGGGACACCCTTGTCGGACATTCTTGTGGGACACTGTTGCGGGACACACATGTGGGACACTCTTGTGGGACACTCTTATGGGACACTCTTGTAGGAAACTCTTGTGGGACACTCTTGTAGGACACTCTCGTGGGACACTCTTGTAGGACACTCTTGTGGGACACTCTTGTAGGGCACTCTTGTGGGACACTCTTGTGGGGCACTCTTGTGTGACACTCTTGTAGGAAACTCTTGTGGGACACTCTTGTAGGACACTCTTGCGGGGCACTCTTATAGGACACTCTTGTGGGACTCTTGTGAGACACTCTTGTGGGACACGGTTGCGGGACACTCTTGTGTTCTAGTAGAGACTCATACGGGACACTCTATCTGGGACACTCTATCTGGGACAGTCTTGTAGGACACTCTTGTGGGTCACTCTTGTGGGTCACTCTCGTAGGAAGCTCTTGCGAGGCACTCCTTTGGGACGCTCTTGATACCACAAATCATCCCGCTCACCAGCGACACGCCGCGTTTACGCC
>CAXAMN010021607.1:363012-401975 GCA_963970005.1 Durusdinium trenchii | reverse complement strand
TCGCGTCGCCACACGGTCTGCCCACACACTTGAAGCAAACATATCACGTGATACCACATATCACCCCGCTCACCAGCGACACGCCGCGTTTACGCCAGCCTGTTTCGCTCTCTCCAGTGGCACGGCGCCACGCAAACGCACTTTCCACCAAGGCTGCGCAAATCCCAATGGCACTGCGACGTCACGAACGTCGTGTCGCGGTCTGCCCGCACACTATAGAAGCAGTCACGCGAGCGTTTCGTACGAGACTTCCTCCAAAAGTCAGGCTTCGAGGCTGCAAGACGAGCGTTTCGTACGAGACTTCCTCCAAAAGTCACGCGTCAAGTCTCCCAAACGAGCGTTTCGTACGAGACTTCCTCAAAAAGTCACACGTCAAGTCTCCAAAACGAGCGTTTCCCACGAGACTTCCTCAAAAACTCACACGTCAAAGTCTGCAAAACGAGCGTTTCGTACGAGACTTCCTCCAAAAGTCAAGCGGAAACACCCATCGGAGCACACACATCACGCAGTCCTGCCAAGCAGTTTCGCGATTCCAGCCCCTCCAAACAACACCCGCTCACACGCCAATCCCAATGTGACAGCGACATTCACCTCTACCACAACTCACAACCTCACGATTCCCTGCGCCTGCCACGAATCTTTCCGTGTCCACACGTCTAACGCGCACAAAGGCACAAAGCACTGCGCCTGCCACGAAATGTGACCTCCGTCACACCTCGCAACCTCACGATTCCCTGTCGCTGCCACGAAAATTGCACTTCCACACCTCGAAACCCACACAAAGTACTGCGCCTGCCACGAAAAGTGACCATACCATCTCATGTGAGCTTCCACAAAATTTGCACCACACCACACGTTTGGAATGATTTCGACCCGTTCTGAGCACACTATCCCATCCACCAAACTCGCCATTTCAGCTGAGACTTGTCACGAAAACAGAGCTTCGATGTCACACCCTGAAACGCAAATCCCAATGGCACGGCCACATCCAACACCCCAAAAACACCACTCTCCACACGCTAATCCCAATGGAACTGCGCAGCAAACTGCGGATCTCACAAAACGCTGCGCCTGCGCAGTGAAATCATCCTCCACACTTCAACATCTTACATTTCCACACGATTCCTCGCTATTTCACAGGAATCTGACACGTCACGTTTTCATCCGAAACCCTCTCCAAAAGCTTCCCCCAATGCCAGCGCCTTAGCGCTCTACTGCGGACGGTTGCGAACGTAGAAACAACGGGTCGCGAACAAGGCTCTACCCCCAGACCCCCAGAGTTAAACGAGAACCCTTCGCTACCCATTCGGGAAAAAAAAACGTTGTATATCAAGCCGCTCTCCGAAGGCGTCGTGGCGGCATTTCCATTGGAAGGCTGCCTAGCATGCCAGGCACTAGCACCCAAGAGGACATGATGACATCCTCATGACATGCCAAAGCCATCAAAAGCGCTTCTGTAGCTTGGTGCTAATGCTCACGTGCTGGATAGTCCTGAGGCCCCTACAGTCAACAAACAAACGAGGCTGTGATGCCAGGTCAGAGAATCGTCTTGCCTTTCGACAAACACACTAAACACATCTAAACATCAATCGCTGCAACATGGAGGCCACAATTGGCAGCCAAGGTGTATTGGAGACGTCAAGCCCCTCAAACAAGCAAAAAACTTTGTCATAAAGACATATAAAGACCACGGTCTGGACCACACCTCCAGAAGCATTTTGTGCTGCATGTCTTCAAGTCTGAATGGCGCTACCTTCAAGAATCATAATTTGTTGTCACAAACTGCAGCAGTGATTCAACTTCAAGAATCTCGCCTGGTAGTAGAAGCTCAACTCCGAGACTGGGCCTAGAACAAGTAACTGCTTGTGAACGATATCGGCTTGACTCATTGTGACTCGATGTCAGTGCTGCAACAGCCTGTCAGTCCAGTCACCATCACTTCGAGGCCAAACATAGACCGGATGCCTTCTAGCGCCATCACCTTTGCTGTGCTCTGAAAAGTCACATTTGGGATCGCCAGCAATGCATTGCGACTTTCTGGGGGAAACGCGTTGGGCCAAAAAATGATGCAAAAGGGCTCGCCATGAGCCGCACAGTCGATAGCCAGACCTTTCACCAGGACCTCCAGGTGCTGCAAGACTTGAGACGCGGACTAACTTGGCAACCGCAGCCTAAAAAGAGTACTATGATTCTTTCTCAGCGGAAATGTGTTTCTTGGGGGTCAAGATTTCCTGCAGGAAAATAAGAGAAGGAAAAAATGGAAAGCTGGTGCAGGGGTGTCACGCTTTAAAGTCGGATTTCGTGGCAGGCAGGAAATCCAATTGTGGGGATTTGGACCCGCCAAGACCCACGAACAGAAGCCGCCAAAAGCCATCAGAAGCACGATCAAGACGAGAAATCCCCCTGAACTGGGATGGGGAACCCCTTCAAGCAACATCTCTACAGCACAGCTCAAGAGAACTGAATAGAAAGCTGGAACCTCTCCCTGTCGTTCCACAGCTGAAGGCATGCCATCTGTGAAGTCGATCTTCACCTCAGACGGCAGCGGTGTTGCAATGCCATTCAGTCTCCTTATTCCGAAACATGTCTGTTGCGATGCCATATGTGTGACTGAGTGCGCATACCCGCCATATCTGCACTGAAGTTTGCACAGTGGGGCCGTATCTGTCGAGCAAATCATGAAACTTTGAATGAAACGTTATGCAAGGAAACAATGTGAAGTTGTGGACAGAAATTTCTCCTTTACTACATGGCTTTCATTTTTGGCTATCTTGAAGCTGATTCTTGTTGGTCCTTGGCAAGTGAAATTGGGTCAGTTGCAGGCCTTCACCTTCAACTAGATAAATCAGGGAAAACAAATGAATTGCACTTCCCGGTGGGTGTGATTTGTTTTTTCACCTGAAGGAGTTGGGCATGATTGTCCATCCAGTCTGCCAGCCACATAGCAAGTGCGCTGGAACCCAGCCTCACTGCACAAATTTGCGCAAAGACTTTCAATGGTCCAATCCAAGTATAAGGCCACAGGGCGGATAGCAGATTGCATCCACTTGATTTGCAGGACAGCCTCATTGCTATGCACAAGGGCTAAAGGCCCCATGAAAATGACATTGAAAGCTCTTGGCCTTGAAGGCCAGCCCCAACGACTGTACTGCCAGTCCAAAGGACACAGGTATCTTGCCTCAAGCTAAGAGCTGAATCCAAACTTTTACTAACAAAACAGAGAAACAATATTGTGTGTACACACTTTGAAGGCCCTGTTTCCTTGCCTCCGACAGGCTCCAAATCCTACTTTTCAAGCTATGCAAACAAATGACTTGGACTCAACCCTGTTTGAGTTTTGTGGCGATGTCCTCGTAGACTTGGACTCAACAGCTTGCGACGCACTGCAAAAGCTCCTTCCGGATCGCCTGAGACTGGCCGGATCGAAAAGAGTCTCCAAAGACTCTTGAAACCTGACTCAAACAAACTTACCACAATGGCTTATCTCGGCCATGTGATTCAAGAAGAATCCCAGTGCCCCATGCAACATGCAACAGAAATCGGCACTCTTGGTAGTTGCTTTAAAGAGGGCTTTCTGCGAAAAGCAAGGTCCAGAAGTAGCGCTGTGCCGGGATGATGACAGAGCCAGTATTCAGGCCCTGTTTCAAGTGTTCTTTGCTAGCTTACCATGTACCTGAGGAGTTCTCGACGCTTGCACAAAAATTTACTACAGTAAATACCGGGCACCCAAGATGACCTCAAAATTTCAATCAATATATGGACCGGAGTTGCGTTAATGCACAAACTAAAATGCTTCAAAGCCTGCATGTTTTATGCGTTTCAGCAACGCTTATCTATCCGTTTTGGTTTGACGCCGTCTTGACTTATCGAGGCGGGATGGGCGGAACTCATGAACACATTAAGACAAAATGGTAGACAGAATGCAAATGAGCGCTCTCAACAGGGCAGAAAGGCTTAATTGTGTTGCTGGATCTGTGATGATGTCGGTAGTGCATGCACCAGGTTTTGCATACCCAGCATCATTTTTGCTTGAGGAGACAGAAGTTGTACAAGATTCATCTATTGGCACATCACTTGTGTTGTTTGGTCGAAACGAAGGTGGTGCCGCTTGCACCTGCTGAAAAGGCATTCACTGGATATATTCTGGGAGAACTATGGATATGAAATACAAATAATGACCTTCCAGCATGCCATTCATACATGGTTGAACCCTCCAACATCCAGCACGTGGTGCACAGGAATTGGGGAAAGCTGCATGCGCGAATCATACTATGCAGAAAACTCAAATAATATTCTGTGCCTGCCCTGGAGCATCTGCGGTAAAGAAATGTACATATACTGCATATTTGGCATTTTGGAGACGTCTCTTAGTTATTTTGCTCACTGCTGCCTTTTCGTTTACCATTGCTGGTCCCACCGGTGAGTGAGCCACTGCACTACAAAGACAGGGTCCAAAATGACAGCTAACAACATGGAACATGAATATGCATAGTTTGCTGTGGCCAACACCTTGACAAAGCGCAGAGGATGACCTTGACCTTCAGATCGATTCGAAGCAAGCCGAGCGGGTGGTGTCAGGGAGCACATTATTTTGATAAAGAATGTTTGTTTTCTACAGGTCTGTCTGGTGGCACTCAGACTGTCACTCAGGCTGTCTGCAAGTAGCCTTTGCTTGCGCAACCGCATCCACTCTCGGGTCAGACTTCATCTGCCTTGGGGAATGACATTGAATTTTTTTTGCCTAGTCTTGGGATGTCTTGGGTTCTGTCAATGACAGTGATGACTGTGGCCCGCACAGCATCGGCTGAAATGGTCCAAAAATGTCCACTTGCCACCTCACGTATAACATGCATGTATGCGTATATATGTTCTTTCTACTGACTATATATATATATATTATCAAAATTGTTGCTTTAATCCATGGTACCCCCTCCCCCCAAGTCTGCAAGCTTTATTCACGGGGGCCTTGAATTTGGGACAGCATACCGTACACTTTGTGCTTGTTTCTGATACACAAAAAACAGTGTGAGAAGTTCAACAACCAATTCATCAACTCTCCGACAAGAACTTATACAGTAATCAGAGTGAACTGCAGCCCCTTTATCCAAGTCACTGTCACTGTGGTGTTTTTTCTTGCCTACCTCCATCCCAGGTTCTCTTTTATTGAAAGTAAGATCTTCTAATGGAAAAGAGGCCCAAGAAAATGCCCAAGGTGCTTGGCATCAAGCTTCGCACACTAAGCAATGGCACCATCGCAAGCTCACCAACAAGCGTGTCTTTGCCAGACAATGCCGCCTTCAAAAGTGAATCTGCCAGCAAATCAGCGCGACAGCATGACCCGACTTCGGCACTTCAGCGTGACAACATGTCAGCATGTTGGCGTGACCCGCGCCAGCGCGCCAAGAAAACATGTCAGCGTGACACCACACTAGCACATCAGCGTGACAAACACAAGTCATGTCAGCGTAACGCATGGCAACACCTCAGCGCCTCAGAGATACACAGCATATCTGCTACGTAAGTGCTGCGGAACTACTCGGGCGTCTTTGCTATGGTTGAAGACCCCTAAGCCTCGCTGTTCGGGAAAAATGAACTCCAAAACCCTTTCATTAAAAGGATATGCTGTGATTTTGCGCCCTAGACTTCCAATCACTGCAAACCTATTCAGCCAGGTGGATCGATAACCATTCCATATGCTCGAACATAAATTTGGTTTAACGCCCCACTTAAAGCTCCTAAAGGCTACTTGGCAAACCTTGTCAAGCCAACCCCCAAAATTTGAGACATCCGGGCTTTTGGTTTGCAATCACTCCAACAACTGCACAGGCCCGAATTTGACAATTCTTTTAGGGCCAAGTAGAAATAACACTTAGCAATCGAGGAAGGTCACTTTTTGATATAGAAGAACTTTCAACAAAGGAGGCTTTGGGAAAAGAAAGAAGTGGCAAGGAAGATACATGCAAAATTGAACAAAGACTTTGATAAAGAAAATAATTTCATACAAGGAGGAAGGTCTTACGCAGCAACTAGCTTTGCAAAAAGGGCCTTTGTAAATGGGACGCGGCTATGAAGACATCTATTTGCACACACAAAGGAAAAGATTGGTACAAAGAAGAAAACTAACACTGATGCCTTACCTGAGTTGAACATGCTGTTTTGAGAAAGAATGACGAGATCCTTAGACATGAGGAGACTGTGTAGTGAGTTAAGTTATGAAGAGATCGACCTTTCAAAGAAGACAGTTGGGACCCAATTTTTTGCCAGATGTCTTTAAAGACTTACTTAAAGGGTAGATCTTACATATATACATACATATCCGAGCGGTCCAGAAACTGAAGTCGTGGCTTTGCATTTGTCCGTTCGTCCACGACAAGAATGTCGTTTAAAACGCTGTTTTCTGCACTGTTTGAAATGGAAGGCCAGCAAACGAAGCCTTAATTTCACCTCGTTTTGTTGAAACTTGGTGTTTCTCTGCAGTGGCGGGCCCGTTTTGCGCAACATCCCACCTCGAAAAAGCGGCGCGTTTTCGGGCAGAATTGCGAAGAACACACATGCCGTTTACCACGTTTTTCATCGGTCACGGTTCAAGTCCTGAATGCGACACGCCGTCGTGGCTGCCAAGTCTACATCCCTGTTTGATGTACCTTGGAAGCTTCTCACGTAAGTCACGACATTTGCATGATGAGGCGAATGCCCTTCCCAAAGCCCAAATGGAATCTAATTCCCGTGTGTACCGAGATCGTTCAGTGGCCGAGCACAACGGAGTCAACAAACTGGCCATTCGCATAAGACGCTATAGCGTGCAAGAGGTTTAGCTCTCTTGCCATGGCGACATAGCACTTTGCAAACCCCCACACCACCCCACGTGGGGCCTGATCCAACACACCAGTGTTTGCTCCAAAAGGTGCAAGCGTGCGAGCGGAAGCGATGCACCTTTCACGCTATGGCGGAAGTGCGAGCGTATATGGGCCTTGAGCCAAATGAAGTAACAAGGCTCTGAACATCAAGTGAACTAACTACTGACAAACTGGAAAAGACTCTACAAAATACATTGCGTACATACGCCCCGGCCCCTGCCCCAACCAATTTAATCACATTCTCGTTCAATGACAATCTTGTGAAAACGATGACAGAGTTTTGAGAACGATGACAATGTTGTGAAACCGATGCTATAACCCCCACCCCACCCACCCCAATTTAATCATACTCTCGTTCGATGACATGTTGTGAAAACGTGTGAAAAACGATGACTACCCCCCCCCCACAATCCAATTCAATCACACTCTCGTTCGATGACAATGTTGTGAAAACGATAACAATGTTGCGAAAACGATGACAATGTTGCGGATGACAGAAGATAACTGATGATGATGATGATGATGATGATGATGATGATCATGATGATGATGGTGATGGTGTTGATGATGATGGTGTTGATTCATGGTGATGACGACGTTCTCAAATACCATGAAATGATACTACAGTTCTCGGGTCGTAGGCATAAATATGCATAGATGATACACTGGAAAATAGATGCATGTACAATACATGGGAAAGTCTCACATCTTGCTCAAGACTGTCCCTCGGACTTGAGGTCAGCACGGCATGACATCCTCAAGTACAAAATTGGCACCCTGGAAACCAACAAATCAAGCCTGCTACAACAGTTTCCCTCAAGAAATAAGGGAGCTGCATCATCTTTCACCCGAAAATCGTCGACTGTCCTGACAAAGACTTGCAATGGCCTTGATCCCCCCTCTATTTGGAGTGGATGCTTCCCGTCGTTTAACCACGGACTCTGCAAAGCGCTCAGGATGCAGCATGGTATTTCCACCACATTCCTCAAGCGCCTGCAGAAAAGGTGTCGCACCAACATTTCAGCGTGCTGGGAATCTGGATGAACATGTTTCAACATCTGCCTTTGGCTCCTTCTGATGATTCCTTAACGCGTCAGGAGTTGTAGTACAGTAGCACAATTGGATACACTTGGCAATTGTGGGAAGCAACTAGCAAAGCACAAACGATTTGCTTTGGGTCAGCCAAGGGTCTCCAAATCCTTGATGAAAGTTTGCTGCTTTTCAATGAGCCTTGCCTTCTGCTGCATGAATCCCACCTTCATTCAAAGTTCGTATGCTGTTTGCTTCTCCAATGAACGACATCCGATCAAGCAGGCTGTCCGAAGATTCAAAGGCCTGACGCTGTCGAAAACCTTGTTGCTGCACGCGCTGCCTCAGCGGACTTGTTTCGCACTCTCAGCTTTGTCAACCAGGTCATGAGTCGTGACCAAGTCGCATGGTGTCATGACGCTGCGTTGGCTGCTGGGGCACTGGTTGAGGCGGCCTTCATGCAACAGGTATGTGGAACCTAAAGCTTGTTCCAATCACTCACAAAAGAGTGCTCTTTCGCAAAGTCCGCCCGCACCGAAGGTGCTGAGGCGTTGTGTAGGCTCGCATGGACTGGAAAATCAGCCCGCTAGATAAACAGCTTAAGCTTTAGCTTGGCGGGGATTTGGTCTAGAATGCTGTGCTTTTGATGCGTTCTAAAATTGAAAAAATGACATCGTGTGTATGATTGTCTGTATGGCTTCGGAGCTAAGCAATCGCGATCTCGATTATGCAGCCCGAGGGAAGCTGCATTATTGACATCGAGGGTGTGTTCGTCCCGTGTGTCCTGCCCGACCGAGAAAGATAGACCGAGACAGACAGACACCACACTCTCCGTGCTGGCGGCTTCGAGCGCGAAGCGCTGTGAATAACTAATTAATACCATGACATACCATGACTGCATATTGAGCGGGTCTTGAACGTCATTACCCACAATAATCCTTCCAGTTTTGAACTCGCCAACCGCGCCTTGCATGAGGTGCAAGGAGGCCCTGCTCCACAGCATCTACCAATGACCCTTCACAGTGTAGTACAGAGACCTGTTTACAGGAAGGACATCAAGACATCTGAATCTCAAAGTGCAACCTGCCCTCCAAGTAGATGCTCTAGGGACTCGGAGCTCTTCTGTTTCATTGGATGCCTATGGTCACATGCACCGGGACTTTTCTCTGGCCTGCCCCATCTGGGATGTCAAGAGGTGCTTCAATGTTTGTCCAAGATCAGGTCCATGGCCATCACCTAGATGTTGGGACAATGGAAGAGGAGAATACTAACCGGAAAGAAACAAATAGTTTGGGGGAAGATCCCCATCAGTGGCGTTACATGCTCGCATGCTTGCAAGGGACAAGTGGACAAGTACATACCTCGATCTATGTGTCTCTGTATGCAGAGGAGGCAAGAAAAAGATTTACATATCCCACCTAGCTTGGACGACCGATGGCCAGGTGGTGGTTGTAGGGGCTGGAGCACCTCCATCCAAGCTTCAACGAGTTGTTGCACTATGCACCGAGTTTCAAGTCAGAAGAAGTGTCCAAGAGATAATCTTAAAAACTGACCTCTTTAAAGGGGGCATTAATTGGTTTCCTCTTTTTTGTCAATGAATCACCCAGCCTCGGACAATACATTGCACACAGCCTGAAAAAGCAAGGCTTTGCACAGAGTGTTATCCACGTGAGGTGTTCATTCTGCTGCACAGAAGAGGTTTACCGTGCAAACTGTCAACCACATTCTGTGTAGCGCCTAGAGTCCTAAAGGGTACGAATCAACTTGGGAATTCAGCAATCGAACCAACAGTGGAGACAAAGTAATAATCAAAGCTGGCAGAGACAAAAGAAAAGCCAAAGCGAACAGTGAAAGGAGAGACGAACGATGAGAACTCTTGATAAAGTGCAAAATGTACAAAACTCTGGCGACCCCGTGGAAGCAGGAAGGCGCCAGTGAGGAAAGTTCTCAAGGAAAGTGCGTCAAGGTGTTCTTTAATCGTGACAGGCCAAGGAATCACCAATGTAGACAGAAGGAGGAGAGCTTTAAAATGAAAGCAACAATCCAGATGTAACTTTCTGTATGACTTGTTATTTTCCACTATTTCATCTTGGCCTATAAACATACAAAATGAAATGGTTAGATCTGGAACTGAGAAATAGTTTCAAGGTTGCTGCATGTGCGCGCGCGTGTGAGTGCAACATAGACGAACCATCTGTGTGTTTCACACTTGGCAGAAGACGAAAACTTGAAAGATTACATAAATTGAAACAAAACTCCAAGCATCTCCAAGCCAATAAGGAGATTCAGGGAGGTTGAAGTTTATCGAAGTGAGGACCGACAGGACTTTGGAAGGACAGTCAAAACTGCTTCGGGGTCCCTTGTAAAGAACGTGCCAGACAAAGAATACACAGACAAGGACTTTACAAACTGACCTAGGCGAGAATCCTGCAGCCAGTCACCCAGTTGCCACTGAGGTGCATGCAACACATTGGGTATTCAGGTGGCAACTGGGACTACAGGATTATGGGCTCTTTCCAATTGACTGCACCCTCGTATCCTCTGATCATGTTGACGATGCATTCGATGTCAGTAAGTCGATTCCATGTGGGATGCTTGAACTGAATCACTCTCACTGCTAAAATCTGTCGAAGGTGTTGGCTTGAATCAAACTTGGTTTTGAAGCGTCAACAACGTCTATATAGAAAACCGGGGATGAAAACGTGATTGTCTGGATATGAAAACTATAAGTCTCTTGCTTCCATGACAATCTCCTCAGTCCAGACAGGTTGAGTGTTGAGGCCTGACTTTCTCCTTGAGATTGGGTTTCTTTCTTTCTTTATGCATCTTCCGCAACTTGCAACCTGTCAACCACGCCTCCAAGTGCAAATTGCTCTCAACCACGGTTGACCCACATAGCCACCGAACAAATTGGAGCATGTCCAAACTCCTTGAAACCTTCGTGCCAGGTTCAAGCACACAAGCATGGCACACACGCTTTCCACGCTTTCTCAATCTGATTGCTCATGCTCTTTACAATCAATGCACCTCTGCATCTCCTGAAAGTGCAATCTCTTCTTCAGGCACCATCGGCACCTTGTCTCAAACTTGTCCAGTCAGTGTTGCCACACACAGGCAAAAAGGGGCCTTCTGCCCGTCTTCAGATTCCATCACCTTCGCGAGGTCCTCACTGAAATCATTTGCCATGCGACAGCTCCAGCACCAAATCTCGACTAGTGACTAGTAAATACTGTATGTAGTTGACGCAAGGGAAGTGGGTTCCAATTGGTTCCAACCGGTTCTGAGCTTCCCATAGCTTATCATAGCTTCCCTTGATGAATTTCTCCGCCTGTATTCTGAAACTCTTACTCTTCGAACACATCTCCAGTGTTTCACAGGACACTGTATGATGCAAGCCACACCGCTCCTGCGAAGCTGCTGATTCAGAGAGTGGGTTTAAGTGCGTGCTCAAAGAAGTCCTCGCAATCTTTAAGGCGAAACAATGCAATGCTCAACGTACTTCATACACGCAGTGGTCAACAAGCTAGGGGCCGCTCTTGGAAAGCATTGGTCTGACCTCAAGGAAAGAAAGGCACCACTTGACTGTGGGAGTGAATAGAAGAGAAAGTCCCATGTGGCTCACACTTCCTAGACAGAAGGCTACAGCCCAAGTCTCGCACTTCAGAAAGCAAGCACCTGGCAGAGCAGGCTCGGTAACGACTAAAGAGAGCATTCTTGCAGCCTTCTTGCCTTAGGCTTTAGACACTTAGCGAAAACAAATAAAGAAGAAACAGTTGTCAATAAACTTATATAAAAGGTCTAAAAAGTCTAAATGAAGAAGGAAGAACAAGGTGAGCCCGAACCCAAAAGCAAAAACGGGAGCGCACTTGTTTAGCAGAGCCAGGAGTGGCACAGTCAAGCAACGGAATCCCGGGAGTTGTGCGGATGCTGTTGTGTCTGGTTGGTAAGTTTGTGGAGCTATGCCGGTTGGTACATATATAGCAAAAAGTTCGACACGAAAGACAAGTGTCTTTTGAGAACTCATAATAGATATATAGCATATATATATAAGTATGTGTGCACTTACAGGAACTTGGCCATTTCGTCACCTGTGCCATAGGCGTTGTATGCAGGGTGTCTGTTCGCGTACGGGCTTTCCTCACATCGGGCAGGTGGCATCTCTGCCGGCCGTGTTGCCTTCCATCTGTGCGGCTCGTCCGCTCCTTCCTTGTTCACTGCGGACAAACTTATCAACAACCATGATTCTGGGGTTTGGCCAGTGCTCAAATAACATGTATGACATGTTCGCATCATTTAAGCAGCCATCCTTCCTCCCTTTCTGCAGCTTGCGCTCTATCATGGATGCGCCATTCTGCGCGGAAATTCGATGGCTACGCGTTTGCAGGAGCCTCCCTCCCTCCCCAGTGGAGTGTCACACAGAGATACGCGGGTGCCCCAACCTATTCCCCGCGGTCAGAAACCCAAGCATCAGAGACGCTTCTGGGGGGAAAGAAGGAACGAAAGAAAAGAATGTCAAAAGGTCCAAAAGAAAAGTAAATGTAATTACCGCAATAGAAACCAATCTACATGTCACATTATAATGTACACATATTAATACATCTATAAGCGACACCTAAGACCTAAGACCTTTCCGACCGCGGCAATGAAGGTCAGTGCTGCGATGGCCCTGGCCGTGACCACGATTCCAGACCAGCACTGTCCAACGCGGCCTGGGCTTTCTCAAGAAAAAAATGAGTAAGGTACAGCAATGGTATACCCCTTCAAACGATGCTGACCTTCCTTTTTTCAGTACCTTTCCTTCCTTCTCGCAACATCCACAGTTTAGATTGACTGCCTGCAAGTTCTCTGCATCACTGACAATGTCGCCAGCAGATGTTCTGCCCTGCAGTTCACAAAAGACAAAAGGTGAGCTTGATACAGGCAACAGTAGGCCGCTGAATGTCTGGCAAAACACAAGCAAAGGATTGCCTGATTCAGCTTGAGAGAACCCCTTGAACGAGCTTGAGAGCCCACGATCACTTCGCCCCGTGACTTGTCTGACTTTTCTGCCTCAGCTGGTTAGGAGCACCGAACCAGCGAAGCAAACGCGCAAAGCAAAGTCACTTGGGCAATTGGGCAACTGGCGTCTTCTTCACCTGGGCAGCTGGGCAATTGCACACAAAGATTCACAAAGCTCTCAAGCTCACTCAAGCTCCCAAGATTCACAAGCACACTTGCTTTCGTAAAGCACACTCAAACACACCAGGAGATTCAGTCCTTGGGGCGCATTTAACGCTCGCTCCAAATCGGTCAGTCTAGCCTGAAGCACCCCCGAACCAGAATTGAATCCACCAGCTTCACATCACCAGTCACTGGGAAATGGCACCATGACTTCCGCAAAGGAATGTTGAAAGCAAGCTCGTATGCCTCAGATGACAAGCCAAGCAAGGCACCACGCGGCACTTCAATGTACTTGGATATACTGTATATATACTTCATACTTCCTGGAAGGCTTCTCATCGTGAGCCACTGGCGGTCCAATACCCAAGGCTGGCTCTCACCTCTTAGAACAACGACCTCAACACAACACAGGGCGACAGTGATAAATCTATTATGTATTTACCCATATATATATATATATACATGTTGAAATAAGGTGTTAGATAGAAAAGCGTTCCAAAGAAAGCATTCGACCTGGCCTCCGATGACAAGCTTCGCCGAGACTGTGCCTTTGACAGTTGCCTCGGGTTGAAGAAGTCAAAACGAACAAAGCGCTTTCAGGCTCAATCAGGAGAACACAACTAGCGATGACCTCCAACCTAATAGCTATGGCCTTCAGCCTACTCAAAACTCAATCTCCTTTACGGGGAGGAACAGTGCCTTGGTGTGCTTCGCACCGTTCCCTGCGGCTGGCAACAGGCAAATACTGTCACAAAATGGCAAAGAGCTCAACCTTGCGGACAGCCTTGACACCGAAAAGGTGGTTCGGAACCCGCATCGGTGGGAAGTTCCAAGCCTTAAGATATCTGCATCAATTCATCCGCAATATCTCCAGTATCCCTTCCCGACAATCTGTCAATCTGTGAGCAAAGTGCCGAGAAATCTGCATCTGACCTGCCAAAATCTTTCTTACATCGAGACGTATTTTGCGTTCTGATCATTAGCTTATCTTAGCTCCCTAAAAGCCAAAAATATTGAGAAAAGTGTGCTTAATAAACTTTGAAAAATGACTCAAATATCTATTTTTTTTTTGCACGCCTTTTCTGAGTGCCTATGACGGAGCGAACATTTGTCGCAAGTCTTTCGAGGGTGTGCTGCTGCACCTTTGCCGCATCTTCGTGGTCAGGACGAGGAGGTTCTCGACAATCTTGGTCCTGCCATGGCACCTAGTGCACTCAACGGACATTCCATGCCTGGCCAGAGTGTGCGTGACGTGGGCCGTGTTGAGGCTCGGTTCGAGTGGCCCACAATGGCATGGTTCTCCGATGAATCTGTTGAAGGATTCTTCATTCGTCCTGGCGAGAATGTAGCTCCGGCATTCTGTGCAGCGCAAGTATGCACGATCCAACTGAAGATGATGGATTCCTTTCTTTGGGCCTTGCTGCCCGGAGACCAAGGCATGGATCACCTCCATTCTTGTCAGCTTGGGCTCAGTCTTGCTTGGAGCACTTTGACATGGCTTCGCATTGGCTTCCTTGAGCTCGGCAACTAAGCTCTTGCTGTGGTATCTCAGCTTGCATAGCCCACATTGGATGCCACTTCGGAAAGCCTGCCATTGATGTCCAGCTGGCGAAGGTTTGCTCAACAAGTCAGCCAGGAGTTCTTTCTTCTGCTGGATGAGCGGGATTTTGTCCTTGATGCTCTCTTCTTTGCGGTGCATGAAGTGAGTTTTCTCTTTGAGAAGGATGCTCATGCGTTCTCCCGCACTGAGAAGGATCTCATGGGCGTCATCATCCACATGTGACTGCAAGTCAAGGATCTCTTTGGGCTCGAAGAGCTTGCCGGTCTTGTTGGCTAACTTCTGGGCGTCAGCTTGAGTGACCCGCCTCATCTCATTTTGAGCAAGCTCCTTGGTGGAGAAGAGGAGAGGCCAGACATGGGTCAAAGTCTTCATACTCTAAGCCTTTGAAGAGGTCAGGAAAGGCTTCAAAAGCTGCATGCGGCTTCCAGGCTTCCCATACGCCGGCATCGTACAGCGCAACTGGAGTTCTCTCGATCACATGTAATGCCAAATGCTTCAAGGCGTAGAACAGGGCCCTCTTCTTGGTGGCCGGAGCCGGGCAGATTCCTGTGATCGAGGCCACTTGCTTGCGGGAAGTGGTGAGGTGAGCACAAATAGCAAAAGCAAATCTCTTACGCCGCTTGTCTCCACAAGTGGGAGCGACCGCAATGGAGCAGATGTGGCTTTTGTCGAGCTTGAGGTGACCAAGATCCTTCCAAAGTCCAGTGCCTTCAAGGGTGGCACATCCTTCCTCTGGCTCATAGAAAATGCTCTGCGCAAAGCCCCTTTGCCAAAGCTCTGGGTCCGTGCCTGCCTCCAACCTGCTTCGCCATTCTTCAGACAGATCTTTGACCCTCCCTTTCCAGAAACTGCATTGCCAAAGCATGTGAGTGAAGGAGAGCTCAACCCCACAAAGAGGACAATGCCCACAGACCCCATGGAGCGTGCCTTGGTGGAATGCCCTCAAGCCTGTGGCCAGCTGTTCACTCGTTGTTCTCTGGATGCAGTGGCTGATCATCCAATCTAACGGTCTTTCGATGTCGTGGCAACCCTCATACCTCGTCAAGCGCAGAAGCCGTTGCCAGCGAAATTCCTCCTGGATCTGCTGATGCAGAATTGGCCAAGGGTCTTCCAAAGCAAGGTGACAGTCAGGTATACCGCCATAGCCGGTTCGTTTCCAGATGTCAAAATCCAGGTCCGACAAGTAAGCTTGCAGAGCTTGCAGTGGTCCAGAGACAACTTGCCACCGATAGCGAACCTTCTGAAGAGCTCCCAGGGCTGTGTTCCAGCTTGTCCAGAAGAGATGTTGCTTGCTCTCATTGAAGCTATGCAAGACTTTCCAGACCGTGTGCAAATGCTGGAGGATGATGGAATCTCCTGGATCAGGTTGACTTGGATGCATGTCGAAAACAACATCAGCTGACCCAGATCTTTGAAGTTTGAGTCCTCTGCCAGCTAGCACTCTGAGCTGTTGTCTCCGTTGTGGAGCCAGTCCATGTGCTTGTGCGCCCCACGACATCACCGGATGCACTGCTCCTTTGTGGAGCCTGTAGCGGATTCCTTTGGTCAAACGAAGGCGATGCAGAATCCCAACCCGGCCTTTGCCTTTGAGGAAGCGTTTCTTGACCTGCTGTACCCGTCTCTTGCGTCCAGCTGTTGAGTCCACTCCCAAGTCTCTGAGGACATCATAGTGTTCAGGATTCAATGCTCGCGCTGCTTCCTTTGAACTGGTGAGGAATCCATTTTTGTCTGCGTTCAGCTTTAGACCGGCCTCTTCAATCTGCCGCTTCAAAGTTCTGAAGGCTCCCAAAGCTTCTCTTGCTGCGAAGTCTGCATCCCTGCTGTGGATGTCGAAGCTCACATCATCAACCCAGGTTTGCAGAGAGACCGCAGGGTGATCTTGAACCAAGGCCTTTAAGGGCTTGAAGAGGATCAACTTGGAGATGGCTGGAGCCTGAGGGCATCCTTGTAGGATGCCTTTGTTGTAGTGCTTGGGATCTCCATTGATGCCTTCCGCTTGAAGGGTTCGAGGACCTCGACAAAGGTCCAGAGCAAACTTGAGGTGCAGCGGAGGATAGGCAAGCTCCCTGGCCGGTTCAATGATCTGATCCAAGTCCACATAGTCGTAGAAACAAGTGAGATCAGCTAAGCAAGTCACCGTGTGCACTCCTTGGTGTTTGGCAATCTCAGCATGGAGCATGCGGCCAATGGCTATGCTCAGGCAGTCACGACCAGGGCGAGCTTGATCCCACGGCAGCTGCTCATCCAGTGACAGTTGCCATCTCTGCAAGTCAGCTTTGCGGCAGCTGCACAACCGGTACAGACAACTGGTGAGCGCAATGGGCCTTTCAACCTTGATGTTCTTGGGGATGAGCACGATGTTGGTCACCCGAAGCTGGATGCCTAATTCGCCTTCCCTTTCCATGGAGGTGAGGAGGCCTGCAAGCTTCTCCACTGCTGGATATGGCAAATGCCTCAGGAAATCATAGGATATCCCGTCCGGACCTGCTGCTTCGTTGGGCAACCTCCGCATCAACTGTTGAAGTTGGTGTGATTGGGTGGGAGGAAACTGTTGAGCTTGATCGACAGCAGCTTGATGAAGGAGGTCCCACTGACGAATCGGTCGAGGCCCTGTCCGTGGAGTCCAGATGTTGCCCCACTGTTCTTCTCGTGCCTGATGTCTCTGTTCAGCAGGAAGGTGTTGAAAGGGTCGTTGCCATGGGACATCACGCTGCCGAAGATTTCGGAACAAGCCTCGTAGCCCTTTCTGATGCGCTTTTTCCAGCCACATACGATATTCGTCACTCGTGGTAGAGAGGATGGCTTTGCGTGCCAGCTGCTCTTCTTCCGCAATGATCCGCCGTATCTCGAGGGGCTCATTCTCAGGATTGTCAATCCAGTGCCGAACCAAAGCTTTGAAGAGATCCTGACTCATCCCATCCGAGGCATGGATGTGCAAGGTGTCCATCATGTTGATGAGATCCTGGGCTACTTTGGAGCTTTGGCTGTGGTGCGCCACATTGACTCGAACTTTCATCTTTTCCCAGAAAGCCACGTGCCCTTTCTTCCAGACCTGAGATCTTGTGTGATCAACCAGGGGAGCATTGTAGAGAGAGATCTTGGAGCCTCTTCCCTTCATCGGGTTGTGCAAGAGTTGCGTCAAGTACTTCTCGGTTTGCGTGGCCCATCTTGCCAAATCCGAGCCCAATCCAGTGATAGCTCGGCCCATAATGTGATCCTCTTCCCAAAAGCTGGTCCACGTGGCAGGGAGTTGGAAGGTCTTCCCAATTGGAGGGAATCTCTGAAGTTGTTGAACTGGAACAGCAATGTGATCACATTGGAAAGAGATGGCCAAGGCACAATGAGGTTTCCAGGGTACATCCCAGTCCGCCTTGAGCGACAAGCTGCTAGCCAGTTGCCTGGAGACCAACAGATAATCCAGTTGAGCACCTTGAAGTGTGGTACTGCTGTGCGTGTCCAGAATTTGAGCCTTGAACTTGCTCTGGATGACAGTAGCCGCTAAGGCGTCCGGTTCATTCTGCCAATCACCCCCAACGATGAAGGGAGCGTTCAAGTGATCCAAATACTGCAGCAGCTGAGCCAAAATCTCCGCGTTCAAGGGTGATTGTAGAGTTTCACCAGTGCGCAAATAGAGCTGAACCAGGAATATCATCACCCCTTGTCGCTGCAGTCCAACCGACATCCAGCCATTGCCCTCTTTGACAAAGGAATGATCCATGTGAGTCAAATGTCTGTTTCCATGCAAGACGAGAAAACCACCGGTGTTCCCTCCTCTGCCAGTGTCATGAGCAGGAATGCCATGACTCCTCAAACCTCGAGAGTTGAAGTATTGTTGTGCCATTTCCAGCTTCTTTGGACCCAGGTGAGTTTCCTGGAGGAGGAGGATGTGCTCACCCTTAGTCCATATCCAGTCTTGAACTCTGCTGCCAAAGGAGGTGACATTGCTAAAAACAATGGAGAGCTCTTCAGAGTGGATCTTGGCCTTTTTGGGCGCGCTGGGCTCCAAGGCCTCAACTGCATCAGGCACTAGCTCTCCGCTGTAATCCTGCACCAGCCAGATCTGGACAACCTCTCTTCTATGTTGTTCCGTGAGGCGCCTGATGGGAGTTGGATATTGATCATCATCCGCCAGCCAGTAAGCCTTGTCCAAGGAGTGGATGGCAACATAGTGACCATTTTCATGACCTTGACCCAAGTGAAGGACTATGCTGACCACTTTGAAGTTTGCCAAATGCACATGAGAGCCATCCTCAGAAAAGGGAATGTTGATGTGCGTTGGAATCTCAAGCTCCCGGTCATGTTTGGTCCATGTTCCTTCAACAAGAGCAGATCTTTGGAGGTGAAGAATCAAGGCTCCCGGGGCGCCGTAGAGAAACTGCCCTCCTTCTTCATCAGCCCATTGTTTGACGATCTCCTCCAGGGTGATAGGTCGTTCACCTGGCGGGAAAATCATGTTCAACGGCACCTGCTCCCTTTCTTCAGTCCGTCCATCGTGGTGTACATGAAAGAACTTTCCTCCGAAGAAAGTGCCCCTTGCAAAATGCCAGAGGTGTCCCACGAAGTCACCAACATCTGCTTGATTGCCTTCTTGAAAATGCCGACAAACTTGGTTCATCTGGTCAAGCCCCTGCAAGGTGGCAGGGTGAGATTCCGAGAGGAATTGCCGGACCGCTGTGTGGGTGCGCCCCCATGCCATGGATTGGTCCTCAGCGTGAGCACCCGTCCAGCTCCAGCATCGAAAAGCAGAATTGCCAAAACACATATTCTTGGGATTGGTGAGGATGCTCGTCAAGGCTTGAGCAATCACATAGGCATTCGTGGGCAAGGAAGTGTGGTCTCCTTGCACCGAGAGATGTTTGTGAAGAACATTCTCTAATCTCTTGAAATCACCCAAAAAATTGCTGACCTTTGGAGATTGTCCATTCTTGCTCGTACTCAGAGCATGACTTCATGAGATCTTGCTTGCGCAAATCATATAGGGCTTTTTGCCCTGGCGTCAAAATTGAGTCCCTCATGTCTGGAACATCGTCTTCCATGAGGTCCACCAAAAGTGAGGCTAGCCTGACCTGAGGAGTCCCGCACGTTGCAGTGCTCTGGTGAGCCTGCACGGAGGTAGAAGAGCTCGGTGCTCCTCTGTCAGGCTGCGCCTCCCCCAAGGGAAGAGCTTGTTGGATAGCTCCTCCTCTCAACTTGAAAAACCCAGACTGATGCTTCCAAGGTCCATAGCTTCCCCTCGGACCCTTGGCTCTGCTCGAGCCTGTGGCTGCAAAATCAAAGGAGTTGACTGATGCCCTGCAACTCATTTGAGAACCCCAAAAAATCTGACCATGAGTGTCAGAAGCCCCTTGTCGTGTCGTATCAGGAATCGAACTGCCAGGTGCAATCCTCAAGGTGTTACCCGCACAAAGAAGTCTCACCTGGCACAGTGCGGCGCCTCTTGTTTTCTTCCTCCAAGCTCTCGGCTGTGGGCCTCTTCAGCATAGAGCTGAGTTGAGCCTTTTGGTCTTCAGTGAGATTGACTCCAAGAGTGGAAATGAATCCCTCTACGGCAGCAGGCACTGTGTCCTCCATTGGTGCCCCTTCTTGAAGTTCTTCAGCCGGCTTGTTTGTGTTCACCATGGCCATGTAGGCCGTGCTCGTTGCATTCAAAGCCCCTTGCTCAGCTTCAAGCTTGGATTGGATGTTCTTCATCTCTTCCAGCATGTCTCCATAGGTCTTTTTGGCCCTGTCGAGCTTGTTCTGCAAAACCTGCTTTCGATGGCTTAGATCTCTCAGGGTGGAGACCTGGCCTTTCAACTTCATTGCCATGTCCCTTTCCGTGGCGGGAGGTGGCTTGGTGATCTTCTCGACCAGGGCCTTGACTGCAGTAGGAAGTTGGGAGAGATTCTCCTTGAGCACATCCGTGAGGTCCGGTTCAGGATTCGGATCCGGGGGCTTGATTCCCAACTGTTCAAGCTGTTGTTGAAGCTTGGAGTCGAGGGTGCTCCATGAGGTGGTGAGCAAGTCTGCCGTGGCCTTAAAGGTCTGATTGACCCTGCCATTCTTGCTTCCCCCAAGTCCTGGAGGCGGGGAGATGGGTTTCTGTCGCTGCTCATGCTTGGGTGTGGATCTGGTAGGGGATCTTCTGGAGAACCCATAGGTAGGTCTCTGCCACTCCAGTCCGCATTTTCTGCAGACAAAACCTTCACAGATCTTGTCCTCCCACATCCAGTTGGAGCACGTAGAGCTCTGGCAGCATTGATAGCTGCGCCCCCATCTCATGGCCTCCTCGTCAGGCTGGTAGGTGAAGCCTCCCTCTTCTGGCTCGTGAGCGAGGTGGTAGAAGTCGTGAAGAGCCAAGCAGTTGGCCCCGCTGAGCTTGAGCCAGAAACTTGAGCCACTCAAATATCTATGAATACGTACATATATATATATATGCATACGTATAGTGTAAGCTTCTTGGCACGTTCAAAGGAAGCGGCTCCACCTTGAAAACCTCTGCTCTTTCGCTTCTGATACAGAGTCTGTCAGGCTTGCCTGGGACAATTGGTTTCCTTGAACATTTGGGGGCCTTGAGAGCAAAGCATTTGCCTTTGAACGTTTGCAAAAGCTTCAGGCCTCTCTGGCTTTGTCTTACTTTTTGACTACTCAAAACGCCGCTCTTTGAAGTCGCAAGGTCCTAACACAAGAAGATGTATGCGTGGTTGAGAAGAGGCTTCTGCTGCTGGAAGTGCCTGAAAGCAAGCAGCATCCAATAACATTCAAGACAGTCCCAAATCTCTGATTGAGAAGGCCTGCCATCAAGGCAGCTGCGTGCTCTGGCCTGATGACAAAATGGGGTGCAACTTGTTAAGCTGTGGCAATGCGTCTGAGGGTATCGCACTCCAAGCGATTCCAGCATGCTTTGGTCCGGCCTCATGTTTCTTTTGATGTAACGTAAGAGAGTTCAACTAGCTCCAAGACTACACAAAGTATGGGGGTTCGCTCTTCTACCCCACTGCGATGACAGCGGGGATGGACTAGTGAAGCAACTAAAAAGGTATGTCCATGTATTTTGCTCCTGAAGACTCCAACAGATTGCCAAATGTTTAAAAGCACTGTTAGTTATGCAAATGATGTCAATATTTTTCGCAGTACTGCTCTTGCAATTGTCGTGAAACTGTATGCATTCAGTCTCGGGCCATTCATCATCAGCTTGCTTGGATGAGATAAAGGATCCCCCCCCCTTGGCACATGGTCAAGCAACAAATCCAAACCCATGATAACTCTGTCAGGTGTGGGCATTTTCTATTGCATAGGCAATTCTGCTGGGAGTGGCACATCTTCCGGCAATGGCTGGAGGCGGTGCACGTGATCCTTGTTGTTTCGGCTTCAGAATCTGAACCCCACTTGTATGTCTTTTCCACGTGCTATTTCAGATATCACGGGCAGTGCTTAGTCCGCGCACTACTCTTTGAAGTCCCCGTGCAAGCTCTCCAGCCTGGAAAAAACGATCAAACAAGCTCCAGCATTTCGAGATGAAGAGGCAATGAATCGAAAGTTAGATGAGCAAACACTATCAGACCAAAACAAGTCTAAAAGAAACCTCTGAAGGGTCCATTTGAGGCCGAATGTAGGGTCACGGTTGTACTTGAGGCCAGGGGGAGAGGTCGACAGCTAGCCAAATCGCACCGGATGTACTAGTTACATAGTCGGCAAAGCATGTAGATGACATGTTTTGGGAGGAAGGTTGCTATGTACATACTTTGCGCTAAAGAATGTAAATGTGACATCGCTGACTGGGAAGGGTACATTGGAACAACCCAGGTGCACTCGTTGGCAGGCACGAAGATGCGTGATCGGCAACTCTGGGGGGTAAATTTACCCTCCGCTTTTGTATGCCTTGAGTCGGAAAGAGGGGTAAGCATTTCTGACATCATACGGACTGTACATACACTAGGGCGTCCGTAGTGTAGGAGAAGCACGGGTAAAAGGTATATGGAATAGAGTGTCTTGAGGAAATAGCCGGTGTATGGTTATTGCAAATCTGGGGGGTAAATTTACCCCCCGCTTATGTATGCCTTGTGCTGGAAAGAGGGGTAAGCATTTCTGGCATCACAAGGACTGTGCATACACTAGGGCGTCCGTAGTGTAGGATAAGCACTGGTAAAAGGTATCAAGAATAGAGTGTCTTGAGGAAATAGCCGGTGTATGGTTATAGCAAGCCTGGGGGGTAAATTTACCACCCGCTTATGCATGCATTAGGTTAGAAATAGGGGTAAGCAACTTGTAACGGTGAAGTACAAGTCCTATGCAGCAAGCAGCAGCCAGCAGCCAGCAGCAGCAGCAGCAGCAGCAGCCGCCTGGAGCCAGCAGCCAGCAGCAACCACCAACCAGCAGCCAGCCAGCAGCACCACGCAGCAGCAGCGCAGCATCAAGCCGCAGCAGCAGCAGCAGCACCATCGGCAGCAAGCACCACCGGCAGCAAGCAGCAAGCAGCAGCAGCAAGCAGCAAGCAGCAAGCAGCAAGCAGCAGTGGCAGCGGCGTCGTCAGCAACAGCAGCAGCAGCACCAAGCCGCAACAAGCAGCAGCTACAAAAGCGGCAACCAGCGGCAGCAGCAAACAGCAGCAGCAAGCAGCAGAGCGGCAGCAGCAGCAGCACCCTTTACACCAAGCCACCGTTTACACCCAACCAACCACCTTCACACGTTCAACCAACCCCCTACACGGCGCAGCTGGGAGTTGAACCGCGGGGGGGGGGGGTTAGCTTGATATATCAATCTTTAAGGCACGCAGCCCCTCCCACCACAACATTGCTAAAGCAAAGAAGAACTCAGCTAGCATGCTAGCTTTCGTGATTATGCTAGCTTTCGTGATTATTCGGAAACTAAACGGTTGTATGCGGATTCGGAAACTAAACGGTTGTATTCAGAAACTGGAGGGTTCTATTCGGAAACTGGACGGTTGTAATTATTCGGAAACTACAGAGCTATATTCGGAAACTGGTATTCGGAAACTGGACGGTTGTATTCGAAAACTAATGTTGGGAAACTACGAAGAGCAAAACCAACACTATTCACGAATATCATCAACTTTTCACGCAATACCCACCTATGCTTATTGCCCCCCACCCCCCCCACCCCACCTCCACAAATTTTATAGAATACGAGCAACATAGTTTCTGAATACCACAAAAACAGTTTCTGAATACGACAGAGTCGTTTCTGAATAATTACGATGAAAAGAGTTTCTGAATACCACGAGAATAGTCTTTGAATACAACGAAATAGTTTCTGAAGACTAGTTTCTGCATACAGTGCAGTTTCTGAATACGACTTTGTTCCCGAAGGTAGAGGCCAGTTGCAAACCTCTTTGTCAGAGACGCGGGGTTCTGTCATTCATACAAACTGTTTTGATAACAGGGTCTTCCTCGCTAGACCTTGACAATCACAGGGTTGGCTTTGCTGCTGGCAGGAACAACAACAGTTTGTCTCCCAATATCCGATACTTTGGGACCCAAACAAGCTCACAACAAATGCACTACACACTCTTCTGAGAATGGACTAAAGAGGAGGACCGACACACAGAAAATGCTTTCTTCAACAAGAGCGATTTTCATTGCCAAGATATTGCCTGTGGTCTGTACAGTGCTGCAAGTTTGCCTCTTCCCAAACAATAAATATCAAGATGAGAAAGGATGAACTTGCAAACAAGTTCGAAGGCTGATCGAGGCAATGACTGTGTTATGTACTGTAATCATGTGTCTTGTCTGCTGAGCCTGTGTTGCACTCCTTCTCCGACGGGATGACAAGCAGTTCCTGGAGAAAAGCAAGATTGAGAACGAGAACACATATGAGGATATATGAGGTAATTCCAGCTCGTAATGGGCATTGCCAGTGTGCAAAGAGAGGTTTTGACACAATTGGTTTGAGTCTTCACACTCCAAGTCCTTGTGTCTGTCCGCTCTGCGTGCCCTGTCCTGCAAGCATCGAGATGTGTGATTGTGCTGAGAAGTGGACAAACAAGACCTTATATTTTCTCGCTTCCTGAACGAGGGTCTGGCAGTTGCTGGGATACGAGGTAGAGAAGAAACCTGTTCAAGGAATTCAGACATCAGATGGCTAAGCGCAAATGTCAAGCTGCCGACCGGAGGCCCACAACCTTGCAAGCAACTCAATAAGTTCCATGAACATCGGAAGCTTGGCTTGGCTCCAGGCGTAAGTCAAACTCACCAGCTTTGCCGATCAATATATCTGGTCTTAGCTGTCCAGAGGGGCCATTCCTCAGTGCTAGACATTGTAGCTAGTAACAAGGACGCTACTAGGAGCAAGAAACTACTAGGAGCTCCTGACCTTACTACTAGGAACAAGAAGCTACTATATAGGGCCAAACCTTCTACACTGAAGACTCCCAGGTCCCAACAATGGCAAGCGTGGCATCAATTTCACCTGTCCCAGCAGCCAGTCTCCGCACCCACCACACCCCAAAACTCAATCTCGAGTCTCGAGCCTCTTTTGACTCGCCATGTTTCTTCGCAACATTGCGACCTTGGAACCCAATTGCTGTTTTGTCTCCGTTCACCTCCCCTGACAGCACTCAGGAAGTCACCTAGCAACGGCCACGCCATAGTACAGATGCATTGCAAGAGGGCGCATGAGGATTTACACTTGAAATCTAAGTATGTATGTGTGTATATATATATATATATCAAGGTTTCATTTCTGAATAGAGATACAGTTTGCACTAAAGCTCTTGTGGGATAACTCTGGTTCTGTGATCTTGTCTGAGCTGGATGCGCATGGACTGAGAAAGGTAACAGCAATTGATGTCCGAACATTCGGATCAAATCTTTATGCATATATGTATATATCATATATGATATATTTGTATAAATAATATGTTGTATAAATTATAAGTACACTTGTAGACATAAAAAACAACTTGTGCTACCAACAAATACAGCTTGAACCAGCAGCCACAACGTGCATCTGTCCAATTCAAACATGCTGGCTGTGCTCAAGCACCCTTTGAAGACCTCTAAAGGTCTTTCATGGGCAATTCAAAGCAAAGTCAGTCCGGCTTCCACTTGACACATTCAGCGCCATCCTGCGGAATCGAATACAGTCAATGTGGGAGGTCAAAACCCTGCAAACTATTGGATGCTTGGATGATCATCCTATTGAATAAGGCCTTTTCCACTGTACATTGGGAGAATTCTCTGTTGTAGATAAAGCACTGGATTGAGGCTCCTCTTCCTTTACAAATTGCAATCTCTTGACGAAGTCAATCTGGCCTCTCATGTAGGAGATGCATTTGAAACGCGATGCAGAACAAGTCAGTGGAACAAAATGGTTTCCTTCCTTCACCACTGTATGTCGTCTTACGGGTTTGTAGCGCCGCTCCTACATGCCTCATGCACGGCTTCTCGAAAGTCTTTGGCCTCTGCCAGATTCCAGACACAGCGATGAGCCCCGTGCACCCAGCATGAGCAAAGCTCACGAGGCGACTCACCAGGACTTTGACCAACCAAATGACGTGCTGTGGTCTTTTAAGTCTGGGTGAGTGGGGGAAGTCTCTTCATCCACCATGTGCTTCCAACGGCAGAGAATCAACACTGCATATGCAAATGCCAAACATATATGTGTTGTTTAACTTCTTCACGTGTATGTGTATATATGTTTGTAAATCACAAAACTGCCGCCAGGGTGGATCCTACCACCTGCATGCGGGTTCGCCTCTTTTCCGGCGGATGTTCGATCCGAAAGGTGGTCCCTTGAAGGCGAAACATGGCTTGCGCTCATGCTCAATTGACTACTACTTTCTGCTAAAAAATCCGACGCTTCCATCTGATGACTTTCGAGCTTGTTAATGGGCGTGAGTGAAACTGGCCAGACCAGAGGGTGCGCCGGCAGGAATTCATTCAGCTGAGGAACTGATCAGGTCTCCAATAGTTCATACTTTTGGCCCTGAACTTGCCGAAGATGACCTTGGAGTTTTTCTTTCGCCATGCATCCGTTGCTGACATCCGCTGCAAACAAACGAAAAAAGATGCGTGGGCACCAGGGCGTAGGTCGGAGCAAGGTTTCAGACTCGAAGCTGGCGTGCTGCTGCAAGGATGTTTTCATTTTGGAAGTCGTAAGCATGGTAATCAGTGTGAGAGATTGAGTTGTGGATGAGTTGGTTGGAATGAAAAGTCCAATGCTGCCTAGGTCTACCGACACGACGTTTACCAACTTCTACTGAATCTGCACTGCCAGGTTTATAAGTTACCTGCCTCATCGGGTCCAACGATCTGAGTATGTGCGCAGCGAGTTTCGCGCGTCTTTCATCTAGCGTCGTGCTGAAAGGTTTGATAGTAGAAATTCCTATTGGATAAGCCATGCGTGTAGCTGTTTCGTAAATTCGCTGGCTCGTAAACCGTCGGTCAACGTAGGTGGTAGGAATCCGCAGGGTCTTTCTGAGGCCACGTAAATGGAAAGCATATCGGTACGACTCGAGCTGTCAGTATGTCGTGGGGTCACCATTGGATTAAAATGTCTAGCAGAAATTGTCTAATCGAACCGTTCAGCCATCTGTACAGCTCGACAATCAATTGGTCAGGCCCCGGTTGCTTGTTCACTTTACACCGCTTCAAAATAAAGTGAAATTCTTGGAGAGAAAACGGGCCGTTGTCACAAACTGGTATTTCCCAAAAAAGATCGTTGTAAAGCAGCGGGCCCTGACCATTGCGATTGGACCAATGCTGTTGTTCTAGGTAGGTGGTAATAGGGGCGGCTCGGTCTTTGAGGGGGACTAGAGCATTTCGCATACGAAAGGTTTGAAATCTTTTCTCAAAGTATTCACCGACTTCCACGCATGCCGCCCGTGTGGATCTTGTGGATTCCTCTGGAATTGGTTTACCACCTGCCTTTTCCGGTCGGCTCTGGCCTCCTTTCTTATTTTCCTGTCAAGGTTTTCGACTTCGTCGTGATTACCCTGTAAAATAGAGAGATTAATTAGGCCCCAAGTACTTCTGGGCAAATAGGTGGGATATCTTTTGACAGGCATTCATCTGCAGCCATGGACACAGCCGTATTGAAGCGCTTCAATTTCTCTACATCTTGGCTAAGTAAACTTGCGTTGTATATTCTGGATACCGCGTCATTATACGCTTGCCATTGAGGCTCAGTCGGCTTCGAAAAAACGACGTGTTTTCTTGTCAAAGGGAGATTGGGGGGTGGATAGCTTGACCCTAACCTTCGTCTCAAGGATGTAGTGATCGGTATCCATATAGATATATATATATATATGCCCATCCGGCTTTGGACGCCCATGCTGACATTGGTTTTTGGAAGTCAGTGTTCAGCACCCGTAGCAAGTTTGCATTGCAGAAACCAACAAACAGGTCTCTATTCTCCTGCGTTGTAAGGAAACATCTCACGGCGCACACGTCACCTAGTCGCAGATCCTGCTGGAAAGAATCGTCCGGCTGCTGGGAGGACTCAAGTTGGCTGCTCACCTTGGGATTGTTTGCAAGGCCTTCTCTTGCTGCTCTGAGGGGTAGTGACCCGGAAGTGGGTCCACAAAGTTCTGACTTCGAAAGCCCCCACGTTCAATCGTGTCTTTAATACCCCCAACCTGTGACTGCAAAGTGGAAACAACTGTTCTTTCTTCGGCGGTGGCCGGCCCCAACCATTCACCTCGCAGGACTACCCCTTGCCCCACTTAACATCCAGGGTTTGCTTGAACATTCTGGAACGTTGTAGCTGACTCTGACTCGTTTCCTCTCTTTGTTCACATCAGGAATAAACAGCTAGCGCTTCAGCCAAATCAGGTTTATCAAAGGCCTCATCGGCCTCTGCAGATGTAGGCACATGATGTTCAGCTTACATAAAACTGCTCAAGTTCAGCAAGCTCAGGTTTCTCCTCAGTGACGTGGCTGCAGCATCTTCAACCAAGGACAGCTCGATTTCCCAAACACGAGCTCAGGATAGTAGCCCTGCTTTGGGGACCCCCAATCAACAAGCCAAGACCACTGCTTCTTGTTCACCTGCCATCTGCAAGGCCAAAGCGGTATGAGGATCAGCCAGTCACTGGGTTCCCTTCAAACCTACCACTGACTTTCCAATTGCAGCGGTCAAAAAGCTCAGTAGTAGTCTCGCCATCGTTGACCCAAAAGGTTTAAAGTGGCCTGCTCACCAACCTTCTTCTGACACGCAGCAGGTTCTCAATCAATGCTCAACCCATTCCAACACCTTTCCAGCCAAGAGCGCGTAAACATAAGCACGCAGGCGGTCTCAGGGACCTTGTCACTGAGAGTGAGCAAACTGAGAGTGAGCAGCTTCTTGGTCATGCTATCCAGCTCTAGATTCCTGTCTAGCTGGAGCCCTGTCTTTTACAGGGATCCGCTACCATTGACACAACTGCAAGCAGGTTGGATCCTACCACCTGCGTGCGGGCTCGCCGCTCTTTTCCGACGGGCGCTCGATCCGAAAGGCGGTCCCTCGAAGGTGAAACATGGCTTGCGCTCATGCTCAATTGACTTATGTGTGTATATATTATACGCAGATATACGCCCATGACCTACTTAACGCTGTCTCTGTAGGCCTGCCCATACAAAAGCTTGTTTACACCTATCAGAGATCAGTGCCCCTCATTAGCTGACAACTATACATGCATCTTCAAAAACGGGCCAAAAACCCGCTGTCTTTTGTAAGGATTTTCAATAACATACCTGAGAAGGGGGGGACGAAAGCCAGCAGCCGCCAGACGAGTGTCTCTTTTTCTGGCGGGCGTCGCGGCACAAGACACATGGTCGGCAGCTTCCGAGTCAGCGGTGCCGCGGATGCGCGGGGGTATGTGATGGTGATTGAGGGAGCAGAGAAGCAAGCCGGGCGGCCGTGGGATAAGTTTGGTAATTATGAAAAAAGTAGTGAAAGAGAAATGCGATACGTTGTAAGTTGGTGTAGGTCATCATCACTTACAAGGCAATGGCATGCGTTTGTCACACGCAGGAAGGCATGCATCTTATGGAAGTTGGAAGGCGACATCAGCGTCAGCGAAAGGGAAATACCGTCTGGGTTCGAGTGGTGGGATACCACGCGCGCGCGCGCGCAGGAAGACCTTCTCCATAGTGAGCGTCGCCGCTCGCGCGCGCGCGAGTACGGCATGCGTTTGAAAAGAAACAATTCTGTGTTTGTTACATTTGGAGCGCTTGAAGTTTGCAATGCATACTGCGGCGCGTCGACAAGCCTTCGTTGATTTGGAAGAGTGAACGGGCACGTCTTAGCCGGGACACGGACGTTTGATCCCGCGGCGCAGAAGGGGAGGTCCAGCAGGAGTAGCTTGGGCTAGCAAAGGAGTGAGGATTTGTGCGCCTATCGATGCACATGCCTGGACTTGAGTGAGTCATGTTCTGGCACAATCCAAAACACAGTCTTTGTCCTTTAAAGGGGCCTTTATTAAACGATCCAAACACCTTCTTTGTTCTTCTCTTTCTTATCAACTCTGCGCCTTTCTCACTCAGAGGCCTTGACTTTGGCACCTGTGTGTGTAGATCTTTGGGCCGTGGACCCAGGCTGACTGGATTCGGCCAGGGCTGCCAGCAAAAAGGCGACGTCATGAGTCAGTAGTATATAGAATTTATCTCTCTCTCTCTCTATCTATCCATCTATCCATCTGTCTATCTACCTACCTACCTATCTCTGTCTCTATCTCTATCTCTATCTCTATCTCTATCTCTACCTCCTCTATCTATCTATCTATCTATCTATCTGCACCGGCAAGCCGGAAAAACGTTCGGTGCGTGTGGACGCCGCGGGAAGCATCCACTCGACCGAGGACATGGTGCAAGTACAGCTTTTGCTAGGGGGCAGGAACCCTATGCGGATATGTAGTCAACCTCGCAGGCATCCCCGCCGAAATTCAATCCAAATTCATGGAGTTGAGCTCATCTCTATGGATTTCGCGAGTTACGGGTTGTCCTGGGAACTCGTATCCTACATGCGGCGGTCTGCTCTGTACTTCTGTCCCTGTCTCCACTCGAGTGCTCCAAAGCCCTTCATGATGCTGATGATGCACTACTTGGCGTCCATTGCATCACTCGCATCACCAGACCCCATTTTCACTGCTTTTCTGACCCTCGCTTTGGAGCGCTCTCCCCCACCAAGCTCCGGGTTCACCCTCTCAAAATGTGCCTCTCAGCACTCCCCCCCCACACCCCCTTAATATATCAATATTAAAACATGCTCAAAACCCCCTATGCTTAGCGATGTTGTACCAAAAAACAAGGCTTTTTTTGTGTCTTTGTTGTCGTTTTTGAACTTCCCATTTGCGGTTCTGAACCAAAAAACAAAAATGAAAGGAACAAAAAAAACACCCAACAAAAAGCCTGGACCCAGATTTCCTGAGTTTTGTGGTTTTCAGTTGTTTTTCTTGTTGTTTGCTGTTTCTTTGGTCTTTCGCGTCATCACGTCTATGCTGTTCATGTTTGATTGTATGTGTATGATTGAATTCCCTTTTGAATTCCCCAAGTATTGATGTCCTGTCAAATTCCTTTTGATTTCTATTGATTCCCTTCTCACCTTCTCAATCCTGTTGAATTCTAATGATTTCCTTCACCGTACATTGTGTTGATTCCAATTGATTTCCTCTAAAAATTAATTTGATTTCTCTTGATTTCCTGTTTAAAGTCTTTAATCAATGTCGTTTTGATCTCTTATTATAGCGCATCAAATTATTGCAAGAAACTCCACAAAGGGGTTGGCCCAGTACACTAGAAATCTTGAATAATATAACCCTCTACAATCATGTGTTCCCTGTTTGGCTTGAATAATAGCATCCCCTGCAATCACGTCTAAGCTTTATTGGTTTCATTACATTATCTTTATGTGTGAAGTCCCTTTCTTAAAATTCCTTGTGGTTTCTATGATTGCCTATTGCCTTTGAAATCCGTTTGATTTATGTTGATTACCTTTTAAACTCGTTGCATTGTATTGCACTCTGTTGCTCTGTTGGTGTTGTTGCCACACAATCACTCATCAAAGATCATACCAGCAAAAGCTGTATGAAGTCGGGATGATGGTCGACAAAGTGTCTGTCTTAGGATTCTGCGGCAAAGGTTGGTGGCATTTGCATCGCCCATTCCTAGGACAATTGGCACTGGCTGCAGGACCAGCTTGAAGATTCAGGCCAGTATGGCTAGTACAGATAGTCACGCCTTCTGAGGAACCGGGCACAGTCGGTATCAAATGGCAGTGACGTTTTATGGTGCTCTTTCACGTCTACTTTGGACCGAGAAAGAATGAGGCTGTGAGTTGTAACAATTTCTGGCATGTTTGTACAAACCTTCTCGTGTGTCAAAATCTGCTTGAGCCGCAAGCAGAAACGTGTCATGTTTCACGATGTGTCACAAAGCCTCAAGAAAGCCATCATAGCTCCACATCAAATGTGATGCGCTATCAAGGAATCGTAGAACGTGCCTTTGCGCTTTCCGTATGGTGGTGGACCGCGACTTGCCGCTACCTGGGTACAAGGTTCCAACTTTCCACAGGCCTGCCCTGAGCCCACACACCAGGAGGAAGAGGACACTTGGTTCCAGTCAATGGCAGTTTCAGTGGCAGCAGCGGCTTTGAATGAGCCCACAGAAGCATCTGCCACCTGCACTCGTGGCACAGCTTCTCATCAAGGCAACACTATGTAGGTATAGGTTGTGACCAAACACTGCCAGCCTGTTTACCCGTCGCTCTATCGTGTCAGCCCAAAACACAAACCAGTCACGTAAAACAGACCACATTGAAATGCTCAGCGTTTCCAACGTCTCGTTTCCAATGTGACTCGAGATGGAATTCTACGGCAGCAACTGCTGCAAATGCTGCGAGATCGCCAATCTGCTTGGAATAGATGAGCACGGAAAGCTCTTCAGAACACATAGCACAAAAGAACTGAACTCGTGTAGGTTTTGCACAATGACATGAGAGTGAGCCTGGAAGGATGCAAACTGGCCACATTAAAATGAAGAGAAACGCAAATTGAGATGAGGGAGCAGCGAGGAATAAGAGGTGACCAGAAAGGAAAAGAGCGGCTGTGAGATCAAAGAGTATGGAGAACAGGGATTGGTTGATCTGAGTCGCAAGGAATCATGTCTAGCTGTTGCCTTGGGATCTAAGATCAATCCTGCTGCTTTCATTCTTGCCAATCATCTTCCTCATTGTGGTAGAGCTGGAGGCTGCTGGAGGCCGCTGGAGGCCACCCTAAACCACTGAAGTGCAGCAAGTTGACCATGCTCAGCTTCTAAACTGTCGAGAGCCCAGAGCAAACGACCCAAACTACTCGTCTGCGCTTCGATACAGCAGCTTGCACCAAACACAGTAATACAGCTCAAGAGCATGTCACAAATAAATGGGGAATGCAGAATGCACTCCAGATGGTACTCTAAACACCAAACCCACATTGCTCAAAGCACCAACAGCGAGAAAAGCACAGACCTTACTTTCAGAAGAAACACAACAGTATACAACAGTGTCTCTCATGAGAACATGAGACTACGGGCGAGCAGTAAGCAAGTTCAAATTAATCCCAGAACAGTGTCGCAGCCGTGTTCGCAAAAGCACCATCTGCTTAGGAGTGGCACCATCTGGCAACCCATCAGACTCTCCAAGTTATCCATGACTAAAGACAATCCGCCTCTAAAGTCTGTCTCGGTTGTGGTAAGCGCCGCAGCCTGCAGCTCAGGAAAAGCCCACAAGTCGACACAACTTTCAGTAGCTTAGCCAGGCACAGGTCTGCCATGAACTACCTATGCAAATCTCTGAAGAGCTCAATTGTTGTCTGGTTCTGAACAAGAGGATTTGCAATGTGCGCTTCTCGGGCCGCAACCACTTTGGAAAGTGTGAAACCAAACATTGACAGCTTGAAATTGAAAGGCCAGCGCATTCATTCGAAAGTATTCAGCAATTGTGAGCAGTGAGCAAGAAAACTAAATCAAAAGAAAAGGAAACTCATTGAAGGCATCATCCTGGGTGGCGTGGGTTCAGCAGCCTGTGCTATGTGTCGTGGTCTGGAGTTGCCATTCAAATGTGTGTGCGAGTGTTGAGTCTTGACCACCTTTGTATATAATTGAATTCCAAACAATTTTGCAACACAGTCACTCATACCAAGTCTTATGATATGTTTGCATGACAGCTAAGAAAGTCCATTTCAAGACACTAGCTTTTTCCGCGTGCCCTTGGGGTGCTCCGTGCAGGGGCCTTGAAGCATTGGTCTCCCTGCTGAGCAAGTGTATCGTTGGCAAGAACAATATCTACATTCTGAATGAAGTTCAGGCAGGCTTATTTGGCGTCTGAAACCTCTGCAGCGGACCCTGGGGCTTTCCTCTCAATGTTTCTCCGCAATGAAAGGGTCAAAGCAAGACTAGGCACTGCAAAAAGGGCACCATAGAGGATATAGAGGTACATGGTCCAACTCGGTGCGCTGGGTGCTGTCGGATCGAGCAATTGGTAGACAGTGGCAAACGCCACAGGTCCCAGAGCACCTGCTACCTGCGTGACCAAAGCAAGGGCAGATTGCAGCATGCCTTGCGTCTTTCCTGGAACAGCTGCACCAACAATTCCAGCAACTACAGCATTGCCAATGAATGAAGGCCCTGAAAGCACCATGCTACTCAAATAGATGTGCCAAGGCCTGCTGGAAAGCATTTGCACAATGTTGGAGGTCACGCAGGCGCAAGTGCTGAAAACCATCAGTCCTGTTTGCCCAAAGGCTCGCAAAAGAAAACTCACACCCAATGATAGCCAAAGAACCTGGGAGATGTGTTCTGCAAGTCCACCTTGGTAGCTATTTAGCCTCGTCCATGCCATGCTGCTCTGCAAAAATCGTCCGAACATTGTGTAGTAGCCCGCCCAATGAAACGAATTGATGATACTGATTGCACTGAGTTTCTCAACCAAAGGGCTCTGGAAAAGAACTTGGAATGCCGCCGTAGGCATCAAAGATGACCAGCAAAAGGGCATCCGCTTCTCTGCTGGTAGAGATTCTGGCAAAAAGAAGACTGCAATACAAAGAGTCACTACACGACCGAGGAATTCAACCAAAATTGCCATTTTTGAGCTCAACACAGTACCAAGAGCTGTCCCCATTGCAGCACAAACTATGCAGGACCCCTCGATGAGGCTCACAGCATAAACAATGCTGGGTGCATGATCCATCCGATCCATATACCAAGCGAAGGGTACAGCACCCCAGGGAATCATTGTAAAGAAACCAAGGCAAAAATCTATCCAGATTGGTACGGAAAACCAAGCTACTGCTATTGTACCTGTTGTTGAAATCAGAAGGCACGAACGAATTACCAGAATTGCAGGTTTTCGACCAAATGCATCACTCAGGGCACCCAAAGCGGGTCCCACAATGAACTGCACCAGCGGGAGCGCAAACCCTGCACAGGGCAACAAGTTGAAGTCAACGCATTCAGTTCCAAACAAGAATCCAACAAAAACATTCTTTTCGACAGGAACATTCAATGTGCTGTCCAAAAAGCAAAAGTGGGAATGCCGCAATGCCCTTCTTCCCGTCTGATCACCCCATGCTATCTACCCATGAAACGGAACAAATGGAACAAAAATTGATCTGCCAATAATTTGAAGGTGTTGTTTCCTCTTTGGAAAGCCCCATCCTCTGATGATTTGGAGTTTCAAGCACTTCATGACAGACTCTGCACAAGGCGCTGCAGCCATTTGTGTAGCACAGTCAATGTCCGGGTGCGATTGCCGCGCAAAATAGTTCAAATACAAGTATTCCTCAGTGTCTCGCTTGTCCATCACATGTGGAGTTTTTTGAACACTGGAGGAATGGCATTGTTTCCACAAAGCTGGCTGGCCAAAGTAATATCAAAAAGTGCATTAATATCCGTGCGTGCCTGTGTGCGTGCCTGCGGGCGGGCGGGCCCCCGCACCCTCCCGTTTTTTTAATGTCACACCCCTCCGCCACTGCCCCTGTCACATAGAAGACTGCATACATCACCAACACATCATTCCATAGACATATACATGCATGATTACAAACAGTTATCCATGGCCTCCCCCCTGTAGGAGGTATTTATGTATGTATGCATGCATGCATGCATGCATGCATGTATATATGTATGAGTGTTCCTATAAGAAACGTAAATACTTCAAAAATAGAGGAATGATGGGTATGTATGTTCCTGGGAAACGTACGTACCGCGCAATTCCGGGTATGTATATATGTTCCTAGGAAACATACCTACTGAACAATTCAGGGCATGTATGTTCCTGGCAAACATACATACGTTAAAATTAGAGTATGTATGTATGTATGTATGTATGTATGTATTCTTGGGAAACATACATACCTCCAAATTACTGGCATGTATGTCTGTCTGGGTTCCGTGGAAAGCATATTTACATACAGTACCTCCAAAGTACTGGTATGTATGTATGTTTGTCTGTCTGTCTGTCTGTCTGCCTGTCTGTGTATGTATGCCTGTGTATGTATGTATATCTGTCTGTCTGTCTGTCGGTCGGTCGGTCGGTAGGTAGGTATGTATGCGCGTATGTATTTTCCTAGAGGTTCTTTTGTGTCTGCATGAGTCTCAGCCTTTTTGGCTTGTTGCTCATGCGGCAACTGGTTGCGGCTGCCGTAGCAGATTTTTGCCACTACTACACGTTGCCCTAGGAGAAGTCCACTTGAAAGGTCGTGTCTTCCTCCCCATCGGTCACGTGGTCATCTCCAGCGCTTGGCGCCAGCTCGGTTTCCTCACCTGGTGTATGGCTGCGCTGGACAGCCCTAGTGGGAATTGCAGTTGCTGTTGCAGAGGTGAGAGCAGGTCCTCAGTTTGCTGTCCCTGTTCGGTGAGGGTGGGGCCGGGATGCCCTGCTCAGCGCCCTTGGTTTGGAAGAACTCCTTCATTTCAGGGGTTCCCCTGATGGCGGCGACTTTGCATTGGCGTTTCAAGCCAGAGTACAGAACAATTCTGTCCACGGCATCGAGGAATTGCACAGGACCTGCAGTGGACGCGGTTGCCTTTACGCCAGCAGGTGGCTTTTGTGAGCATCATGGGGCCCTCTTGTGGACTGAGACTCCACACTTGCTGCATGTGAGATAGCCAGCGGTTTGCTCAAAGGCATGCTCATTGAGCGAGGGTGGATGGTTGGCCTGGACCTTCAGGACTTCAGCAATGATCTGGGCACGTGTGGGCTTTTTGCGGACGGTGTTGGGTGGTGAATCTAGCGGCGCCAGCTCTCATGCGAGTTGCAACTGCTGACAATGCTCTTGCATACGCTGTTCCAGGACTTCCGGGGTGAGCCCTTGGTGTACCCTGACTTGGCGCGTCTGGGTAGCCACTTCGATGTGGTTTCCATTGGTGTTTGCCCGCCATGGCTGCTTGCATTGTTGGGTGAATCGTTTTGTATTGCTTGGCGGTGTGTCCGGCGCGTGTGGGCGGTTTCTCATGGATGTAGCTGTTGTGGATCCTTGTAGATGCTTTCCAGTCTCTGCAGCGCGTGCTGGTAAATGACCTTGTGGTCCTGGTCAAGAGCCCTCTGCCAGCTTTTGTTGCGTGGGTCGGGAAATAGCGCTGGCCCTTTCCCGAAGCTGCAAGGCCTGCATCACGTTGTCGTCGTCTGAGGTGTGGCTCGCTGGCAGGGGCCTCAGGTGTGGTTTGCTGCTTGCTGATGTAGAGGGGAGTGACCCGCGGCTAGATCGAGTTCGTAGTAGTGTGTTTGTGTGTGTGAACACCTGTTTCCAAGGTTTGTGCCTAGTAAGGTTGCCTGCCGTAGATCTCACTAGAAGGCTGGATGCTACTAGTTGCTCCTGGCCTTGCTACTAGGAACAAAACCAAAATCAAAAACAGCGCGAGCAAAAAAGAGGCAGGGCGGCGTAGCGTGTTCAGATGACTACGCCCAACGAAGCTAGTCTGAACACGGGATACCGGGATTGGCCATCCTGGCATACCTGCTGGACCTTTCGCTTTGGTTAAAACTGTTGCCCAAGCTGTCTAATTCGTTGTTTCGCAGTAAGCGGCTAGTGCACTGAAACAGATGTTAAACATCTTCAACTACTTGGACTCCACCGCCTTTCGGTTTGTGCTTCTTTCTGTTCATCAAGTCAAGTGGGACTTCATTCTGATCCTAGCTCTTGCGAGCAACCATCTAAGTGTGTATCGCCACAGAGTCCCACTGATGCATAGACCCAGATCCTGGGGGATTTCTTCCACCTTGGAATTTCTTTCGATTCCTTCTGGCTTGACTGTTTTGCTCGATACCACTGATATCATGCCGCAGGGCTCACTGAGATCACGATCCAGTCAGGATTTGCACATGCGTCTAAGTATTCACCTGTACAGTTTCCACGGCTAATTACGTAACCACAGGCTGCTTTTCAGTTGCATGTTCTTGTCATGCTCTTGAGTTCTTTCTCTCTTTCTGTTGCTTTTCGTTTCTTGAGGCCTTCCTTTCTTTAGGTTTCAGGTGTCTTTCAGGTGTCTTTCAGACAATGGGCTGCACCGGCCCAAAATCGGCTATGCCACTGATGGCAATGCCTTCGGGCCCTCCCTGCCCCAGGCCTCTGTCGCTATCCCAAAAAACCTAAATCACATAACAGCATCCACGTCAAAGGCAAGCAAGAGAATGACAAGGCGGCAGCGGCAGCCAAAAGCGAAATCATGAACAGAGACAAACTTGGGAGACAAGGCGGCAGCGGCAGCCAAGAGCGAAATCATGAAGGGAGACAAGCTTGGGAGACAAGGCGGCAGCGGCAGCCAGCAGCGGCAGCCAAGAGCGAAATCATGAAGGGAGACAAGCTTGGAAGACAAGCCGGCAGAGGCAGCCAAGAGCGAAATCATGAAGGGACAGACAAGGCGGCAGGGGCAGCCAAGAGCGAAACCATGAAGTGAGACAAGCTTCGGCAGCAGCGGCAGCCAAAAGCGAAATCATGAAGGAGACAAGCTTGGGAGACAAGGCGGCAGCGGCAGCCAAAAGCGAAATCATGAAGGGAGACAAGCTTGGGAGACAAGGCGGCAGCAGCAGCCAAAAGCGAAATCATGAAGGGAGACAAGCTTGGGAGACAAGCCACCAAGAGCGAAATCATGAAGGGAGACAAGCTTCACAGACAAGGCGGCAGCGGCAGCCAAAAGCGAAATCATGAAAGGAGACAAGCTTGGGAGACAAGGCGGCAGCGGCAGCCAAAAGCGAAATCATGAAAAAAGACAAGCTTGGGAGACAAGGCGGCAGAAATCATGAAGGGAGACAAGCTTGGGAGACAAGGCGGCAGCGGCAGCCAAAAGCGAAATCATGAAAGGAGACAAGCTTGGGAGACAAGGCGGCAGCAGCAGCCAAGAGCGAAATCACGAAGGAAGACAAGCTTGGGAGACAAGGCGGCAGCGGCAGCCAAAAGCGAAATC
>CAXAMN010021607.1:310469-363002 GCA_963970005.1 Durusdinium trenchii | reverse complement strand
GAGACAAGGCGGCAGCGGCAGCCAAGAGCGAAATCATGAAGGGAGATAAGCTTGGGAGACAAGGCGGCAGCGGCAGCCAAGAGCGAAATCACGAAGGGCGTTTTTTGGGTTTCGTCTCTGCTGTCATCAGAGCGACGGGGCGGACGTGAAAGCTTGTTCACGGAGGTTCATCCTCACGCCTTCCATCAAGATCTCTACTTGGACTCTCATCGAATCCAACTCCAATCCAAAACTAAAAAATCAGGGAGCTATGTTCCCTACTACCCAGGTTAATTCAGCGCTGCTTGCCAGCTGGCCAGGCCTCCAGCGTCCGCCATTGGGTCAGTGGAGTACTGCAGCAGCGCATCCAATCCCGCATCAGCTGCAGCAGCCGCCCGCATAGGACCTTCCAAGTCGAATCCCATTGAGAACCCTTCCCTATTCCGAGGTGCCCCATAAACCGTGCCACGGTGCTTGAGATCAGCCTCATAGTAGGCCTTGGCCACTGAGAAGTTCAAGAACGTTGGACAGCTGTGAGTTGGCAAGAATCCCACGCTGCTGGAGAGTACTGGCATTGCTCCGCAAAGTAGGCAAGGGATCTCAGCATGGTGATGGTCCAAGCCGATCCATTCAGCTGCACGAGTCAGAGTCCATCTTGCCTGATGATGTCGTAAGAAGACATGACGTGCAAGAGACTTGGCATTTAGGAAGATCTGGGCGCCAGCGCCGCTTTGCCCCTAGAGCCTGCCAACTCTGACTGGTCAGGAACTTCATGAGTTGCATCACCTTGGCATCATGGTTCCTGACATAAAAGCTTGGCGTGATGTGTCCTGGCATAGTGGCATGTTGTCAAATTTGGGCTCTGGCACTTCGACTGGTGGATTGTCTTCCTGAAGCGCCACCACCTGGAGCACGGCGATCTGATTGAAGACCACGCATTGATGTCCCTTGCGAAAAGTACGATTTCCACAGTAGCACGGTCTTCCTGCTGCAATGGCTTGGTTTTCTGCAAGTTTGTGCTTCTGTCACTGGCCTCCTGCACGATGGCGGCATGATCCTGAAGGTGGTGCTGGATGATGGGTCCAGGCTTGTCACACTGCCTGCCGCAGGCCGTCCGGAGAGCCTGAATGTAGTCTGGCTTGGTCAGGTGAGGTCAGTCTCTGAGTTCCGATACACAGGACATGAAATATGGCCATCTGGCGGATGACATGGCATGCGTGCGCTTTATCTGCCTTCTTCCCACAAGCTTGACACGGGTGTGCATCACGAAGGGCCTGGGCGATGACTGACGCTTTGGTTTTGGACTCAGCCCACATCTCAAAGTGGTTGAGATTGAGGTGTTCCAGCATGACTTTCCCAGTGAAAAAGTACCCCCCACAAAGGACACAATTCTCACGCAGCGTACGAATGAGCTCAGGCTGCTCAATCAAGGCCATCCAAGCTTCGGCTTGAGCACGTTGTCCGAAGATTGCCTGATCTGCTGGCGGCTCCTGCGGTGGCAGGTCAGGTTCAAACAGAGGGCAACTCCCTGCTGTGATACACAAGCTCAATCCTCCCCACGCACTGAACTTGTAGAGGCAGTGACAGCATTGTGGTCGTCCTAGGAGTGCATCCCGCTCAGGCCAAAACAGGTTATGGACTCGGGTCACTTTATGGGTGACTACAAGGCGCTTGTTCAACAAAGGCATTTTCTCGAACGTCTGAGCGCAATACGGACATGGTAGGTCCCACACGGGAGATTGGACCTTCACACGATGAAAGACAGCCACTACTCTAGTTCTAGCTTCAACAAGAGGCAGTTGTCTCAAAAAATCATGCTCCGGTAGATTGGCCTGGTTGCGCTGCAAAAGATCGAAAGTGTGGGTCCACTGCTCCTGAAGGAATTGGAGTGGTCACGGACCCCAAGCCGATTGCACGAATCATGGTTAGTTTCTTGCGTGACATGTCCAGGTGACCGTCCCATCAACCGAAGTTCAGTGTGGCAACGAAAGAGCAAACGATGAAGGCCCTCCTGAAGGAGGCCCGCTGCAGACAATCCGTGGAGGTAGGAACTCAAAACACACGCTCTCCACACTTGGGCTTTGGTCTTCAAAGGCACTGAATGGCGTTTAACAAGCCACAGGCGCAGTCTCTGAAAGGCAACTCTACCAATTTGAAGTCTGTGGGACGTTGTTTGAGTTTCAAAGTTGTAGTACGAAAGCTTGCGTCCAAGATATGTGTGTGATGAGTGCGCTACGGGAATAAGTGTCACCCCTGTGGCTCTGGGAACCTGAACATGGAGGCCTTCTTTGGTGCGCACCAACCATTGGTGGATCTTGGCTGCCTGTAAGCCCTCAAGTCGAATGAGAATGACAGTCTTCTTAGGATTATATACCAATTGGTGCTGCTCAAGAATGTCAAGTACTGCTCCAATTTCACGCATTGCTTGACTGACATGCGCTGGTGTCCCAATTTTCCAACATAGCAAAAGGTCGTCAGCAAAGCAGATCAGCTTGTGTATCAGCTGCTCAACAGTAAGTCTAGAATGACAGTCATAAAAACATTCCATTCCAGGGGGCTCCCACGACAACCTTGGCGGACTCCACAAGTTGTCGCAATGGTGGAATTGAGACCTCTACGATTGATGCAATAGTGTGCATCTTTCAGCCAAAGAGGAGCGCCACAGATTCAGGGCAACTACTATTCATCAGTCCCTCAAACAACTCAGATCTCGGAAGCCTATCGGAAGCTTGAGACAGGTCGAATGACAACATGAGACCACCTACAAGGATAGGCTTGACATGCCCTGCCTGACGTTGCCAGTGTGATGGTTTGGCGCTCACGCATGAAGCTCGTACCTGATGGCAGTGCTCAAAAGCAAAATGCAGGGCCTCTAGAACTCCACGCTTTGCAGTAGAAGCAAACAGAGGATACTTGGCTAAGGTGGGCGCCACATGTCGATGTGCACACTTGACCAGTGCTCCTAACACAGCTTTACCAATGCCACAAGTAAGAGCTATTGGACGCAGATCTGTCAGACTGTTGACGGTTCTCTTTGCAAGGAGTGTCAAGGTGGCATTCTTCCACTCCTGAGGGATAGTGGGACGATCTGCAGTCCAGACATCGGTCAAGTACCTGTGAATCCTGTGTGATTGGCATGTTGATGGTGCGCAGATCAGGAAAGTCTGAGGTGGTGGCTCGAAAGATGGTTGCAAAGTGATTCTCCAATGCAGTCAATTCTTCCTGCCGCGATTGAGCAATTCCCGCTGCACGAAATCTAATTTGCCTTCAAGCAGTTTGGGTGCGAGTGTAGGAATGGCCATGTACAATCTTCTTGACTCGCGTCGTACTGCGGCCTGCGCAGCCTCGGTGATGACCTGTTGGACTCGACCACGACGACGGGCTTGGCAGAGTTTACGGAGACGTTTCCTGAGCTGCAAATGTTGGGACATGTGTCTCCATGCGTGCAGGACCTGCGACATGTACGAATGACTTGGCTGAGGGGCGCGCGCCAGGTGCAGGCGGCGCCGTTTCAGGGCAACAATGGACCTGGTGGCGAGCATGCTACGAACAGCATCATGATGCATGACAGGCTTGCGAAAGAGTGCATCGCATGATTGGAGTTCAAGATAATTAACAGACTGAGGTGTGGCAGAACTGTTGCTGGCTTGCCTCAAGGTGGAATCAATCTGCTGTTCGAAGACGGTCCAGTTGGGGGATTGCTGTTCCCACTCCTGGCGCATGCGTTGAACTGTACTACGAGTCAGACGAGTTAGACAGGTCTTGGATTGTCTGCGTTGACTGTACCAAGCCTTCCAGTTCAGGGGCAGCGTACAGGCAATAGGTACATGGTCAGGGTATTCTCGATGTGTATTCAAGAAAGAACCTGATGCAGTGAGCGCGTCGTGAGAGTTGATCTAACTGCGGCCGTCGTGCAAAAATGTAATCTATGTTGGACTGGCCATCAGGTCCTGTGAACGTGGGGTGAGCATCATGCACCTTAACGGAAGCAAGGGAAAACCTGGTGACCACAGCCTGAAAAAGATCACGGTCCGGAAAGTGTGCATCACAGGATGATCTCGGCCTTGGCTTGTCCAAGGTGCAGTTGAAGTCACCTGCAGTGATCAGGAGATTGCGTAGGGGATCTTCCCAAGTATGCCAGAACTTACTACGCGCTTTGATTGGATCGAGTCTATTCTTAGCAGGATTATTGGGGCGCTGATAACAGTTTACGAGATCAATGCCAATGTGGCCCAAGTGACATCGAACGCGTTGAATCCTTCCTTCAAGGATTGTGGCATGGCTGATGGCTGAAGCTGGGCAGAATTGCGCACGTACGAAGGTGAGAAGCCCGTCATGAGCTCCAGCCTGCTGTGGTGTCGGAAGAAGCACATAACCACAGCTTTGCCACGGTTCAGCTATCGACCACCGGGTACCCTGAAGTAGACAAACATCGATCTGCTGGATTGAGAGCCAGTATAAAAATTCATGATAGGGTTCAGTGCTCAACCCGCCACAGTTCCATGTAATGCAACTGAGTCGCGGCCCATTGGCCTTTTTCCAAGACGAACGACGCTGTGTCTTGGAGACATCAGCTGCAGCAGGCGAACAGGAAGGTTGGGCATGGATGTGGCCACGATACACACAGAAGCCAGTCTGGTGAAGCCTTTTCATGGCCCTCACAAAGGATCTCTTGACAGGTCGGCGCGGGATCCTCAAAAATTTCCCGTGGGAATCTTCGTGCCCTGCACCATGTGTTTCAGGGGTAACCATTTGAGGGACTCCAAACACATCCCTTCCAGTGTGGTGCATGGTCACCACACTACCCTCACCCCCAGCATCCAGTATGTCTTCAAAAAAAGTTGATGATTGATGTTCAAGATACGACGCGTCATCGAAGTACTGCATCTGCTGGATGCTCCTGGACTTGGGACCAGGTGGCCCTTGCAGCGCCGCGCTCAGCAGGTGCCAAATCACCAGCCACGGCCAGAAAAATCTGCCATGGGCCGTACATAGAAGTGACAAGAACGGGCGCGCGTGCTTGGGCCAAGGGCTTGAAATCATGAAGGGAGACAAGCTTCACAGACAAGGCGGCAGCGGCAGCCAAAAAGCGAAATAATGAAGGGAGACACAACTTCACAAGACAAGGCAGCAGCGGCAGCCAAAAGCGAAATCATGAAGGGAGACAAGCTTGGGAAACGAGCGAAATCATGAAGGGAGACAAGCTTGGGAGACAAGGCGGCAGCGGCAGCGGCAGCCAATTTCCGCAATCAGGAACCCATCCATTGAGAAGTAAGAACCCCTATAGTTACCAGCTATCCGGGGAATAAAACTTTCTAGCAACTAGAAGCCTTTCAGCAGAACACTGCCAACCACATCCATATTGAATCTCTACATGCCCGTCAACAAGCTGCACCAAGACTGTGACTAAGCTGCGCACAACGCTCGGAGCTCCAGTTGCAAAGGAGAAAATTCCCAGCATGTGAATCAACCACATAGGTCCGGCCCGTTCAATAATGTAAGAGAGACTCTTCGGCGCTTCTTTCTTCTCGTGCAAGACTTCGACAGCTTGTCCGCTACGTCGACTCATTATGAAGTGGGCCGCAAGAAAGGCTAATGCATGCGGTAGCAAGACAGCAGCTGCAAAAGGAAGGAACTTCGTCTCGGCTTGCTGCACCAGCCATTGAAGTGCTGAATGTCGCGACGTCACATGTTGCCTCAGGGAACAAGTACACAGATTTCTCAAGAACTCTCGACGCGTCAAAAGTTGAAAGCAAATGCAGCTGTAAAAGAAGGAGTGCATTCCAAACAAAATCAACATGGTCTTACATGGAGTATATACAACCTCCTAGGCTGACTTGCTGAGTCTTAACCAGGGTCAGTACGATGCCTCATCTCCACCCTGTTGCGACCGCTTGCATGCTCTTTGGGGACAAGGCCTGCACTGACCTGCTGGCGTCGAAAATCACGTAAACGTACACGATTGCATTCGTTCAAGCCGGGTATCACAGCAGAATAGAGCATATCAGCCCAGCTGAAAACAAACACAGAGACTCTTTTGAAGCCAAGCTGTGAGGGGCAAATGCATCCGATGAGTTCATGTTTGACATCGAGGGGACAAGGTCCCGTGGAAAGCATACCAAACACACATCCAATTATCACGACCATGGATCTGGAACTGAGTACAGACGAACTGCCGATTGTAGCTATTCAAGAGCTTCGTGCCTGCAGCATTCTGAAGTGCAAGAGATCCTCGTCATCTCTTGCATTCGCAGGTTCTAGCTGATTGTCGCAGGACTCACACACTGGAACTTCAATAGTAGCGCATCCTGCAAGACCGCTGGTTGTGTTTTCTCGTTTCAGGTAGCGACTCACACAAAACAAAACTATATAGAACATTATTTCGGTAAAACCGGCTTGTCCAGAGGTCATTTTACGTTACGTTGAAAACATGCCACTGACTCCCTGAGTCATCGTGTTGCTTCCTAAAAGAAGCTGTCCAAGCACAAGAATCAAAATGCCAGGAAGATGCATGACATTACCTGGCGGGACTCAATGATCCTCACTGACAAATGTTTCTCTGGCTCAGCCGCTCAAACCAGCCTCACACACTGCCTTCTATATAGGTATTTTCGCTGCGAAGGGTTGGTCGCAGGAAAGCAACGACCCCGCAAGTGCTGCAGAGTCGTAAAATGAATCTAGCTTTGAGCCGGAAGCGCTGCTTGGCACATAGTTCAACTTTAATGCGCTCCATCTTGGTCTGACCGATGCATGACAAGCAGAAACAATAAAGAAAAATTAACGTGCACTTGTTGACGTCTTCCTTGCAACCCTCCGCTCTTCGGAGGGTAATGAACTGCGTTCACAGCGTGAAAAGGGAACTTTGAACGGTCTAAACTTGAGTCTAAACGGTCTATGTTTTGTTGGTTTACTTTGCAGTCAAACGAAGGAAGCCCGCAAGCGCCGGCTTCCTGGCACTGACCAAACCTGAGAGGTATAATGAAAACCCCTTGCATGAGAAGTGCCCGTGGAGAAAAATCATTGAGGCTCTAACACCTTGCTGCGCGCGTCTTTTTTCCAGGAGAGCGCTTGTATCCTCACAGTCTCACATTGCCCAGTTTTTGTTCAACGATTTACGTGCAGCATGGCAAGGCGCAGTCCTTGCCAACGAGTTTGTCGGCCATGAGAGGGATCCGAGGCACGTGGACAAGGGGCTGGCGCAAAGCAATTTATTTGGGACTTGTGAAGTTTTGCCTCCTCTGTGTTGCATACTTGTCGAAGTGGGACTCTTGTGCCGTTCTCCCTTTGTCATGCTCTCCCAGATCTGTCATCATTCTTTATAAAGCTAATCAACCCAGCTGTAGGAGCATTGTTACCGGTGCAAAAGTTTGATCCTAGGTAACACAACCACCTGCTGCACTGTTGATCCTAACTAGCAAGGGCTTCCTTGGCTTCCTGCTCAATGGGGAATATGGATACCCCCGGCTCCTCAACTCCTTCATGCGCTACTACTTCGAACAAAGAAAAAATCATTAAAAAACTAAACGACGAGTGGCCCGAAAGCATTTTTCACCACGTGTGAAGTTAGAGTGTGAGTTGTGTGAAGTGTTAAGTCTAGTGTGTTGAGTCAGTGTGTGGGTCTCTGTGTGTGTGTGTATCTATGTCTGTGTGTGTATGTGTCTCTCTCTGTATGTCTCTCTGACGTGCAGGAACGCCTTTTCTCTGCAAGTTCTTGACCTCTCGCAAGCCACCGACATCTGGGTAATATCACATGAAACCGCCAATGATCCCGCTCACCTGCCACGCGCCGCGTTGACGCCAGCATGTTTCACGCTCCCCAGTCGCACGGCGCCACGCAAACGCACTTCTCACCAAGGCCGCGCAAATCCCAATGGCATTGCGGCATCACGAACGTACTTTGGCCACACGGTCTGTCCACACACTAGAGGCAAACATATCACATGAAACCGCCAACGATCCCGCTCACCAGCCACGCGCCGCATTTACGCCAGCACTTCCCCGTACTTTGGCCACATGGTCCGCCACACACTAGAAGCAAACATATCACACGATACCCCTAATCATCCCGCTCACCAGCGACACGCCGCGTTTACGCCAGCATGTTTCGCGCTCCCCACGGCGCCACGCACTTCTCACCAAGGCCGCGCAAATCCAAATGGCACTGCGACATCACGAACGTACTGTGGCCACACGGTCTGTCCACACACTAGAAGCAAACATATCACACGAAACTGCCAATGATCCCGCTCACCAGCCATGCGCCGCGTTTACGCCAGCGTGTTTTGCGCTCCCCAGTGGCACGGCGCCACGCAAACGCCCAAGCCCGCGCCCGCGCAAATCCCAATGGCACTGCGACATCACGAACGTACTCTGGCCACACGGTCTGTCCACACTAGAAGGCACAGCGACATCACGGACGTAATTTCGCCACAATCCCAATGGCATTGCGACATCACGAACGTACTTTGGCCACACGGTCTGTCCACACACCAGAAGGCACAACTACAAACTGGCCACTTCTGAGTCCAGCTCCAAAAAGCTCTTTCCCGTACATACTACATTTGTACTACAAACTGGCCACTTCTGAGTCCATCTCTGAAAGGCTCTTTCCCGTACTACATTTGCACTACAAACTGGCCACTTCTCACTCCAGCTCTGAAAGGCTCTTTCCCGCACTACCTTTTTACAACAAACTGGCCAGTCCAGCTCCAAGCCGCTCTTTCCCGCACTGCATTTGCACTACAAGCTGGCACAAAAAGCGCGGACCATACAAGTCTCTCGCCTGCACTTCGCGCACTCGACACACACGATCTCCGCAGAGGGTTGCGCGCGGCCCCGACAAATCGCACTCTCGCCTGCATTTCGCGCACTCGACACGCACGATCTCCGCAGAGGGCTGCGCGCGGACCGGACAAATCGCACTCTCGCCTGCATTTCGCGCACGCGTCACGCACTATCTCCGCAGAGGGCTGCGCGTGGACCGGACAAATCGCACTCTCGCCTGCACTTCGCGCACTCGACACTCACGATCTCCGCAGAGGGTCGCGCGGGCACCGGACAAATCGCACTCTCGCCTGCATTTCGCGTACTCCACACGCACGATCTCCGCAGAGGGTTGCGCGCACATGGGACAAATCGCACTCTCGCCTGCATTTCGCGCACTCCGCACGCACGATCTCCGCAGAGGGTTGCCTTTTCGGTTGACGCTGTTCGTCCCACCCTCCGCCTTTAAAGAGAATTTATAAAGTGGGGGAATGTTTTTCATTAGGATATCTCCCGTGAAAGTGTTTCATGCTTTGCTTATGCTTACACTTGCACGCTTACACTTGCACGCTTACACTTGCATGCTTACACTTGCATACTTACACTTGCATGCTTATACTTAGAAATGTAAGTGTTCAAGTGTAAGTGTTCAAGAGATTTTCCGGAAGAAACCTTCGCAATGCTTTCGGGAAAAACAGACCACAAGTGCAACAACACAGAAACGTCCTGGGCGTGTTTTGTGCTGCATAGAGAAACTGCTCAGAATAGGCACAAAACATGTTCTGCCCTGCGACCAATACGATATGCGCATGCAACAAGTGGCCTGCATAAAGGCACATTACTGAGCACCCACCGGTCCATGCTTTACACTGCGCGCGCGCAAAGGACACTCTGTGCAGAACTACCGTAGTACTGTCAGGCACACGCAGTTCACTGCGCTCCTCCAACGTTATTAAACTTACACGACACACCAAGGCTATCAAGCCAACTTACGTTTCTTTGTTGCGCAGATTCATTTGCTTGCGCTGCTCACACCGTCCACGCTGAGAAACGTTGCCCCAAGCTGACGGCCCAAGGCCGATCACAGCACCTGACGTCACAGCAATCAGGGTTCCATCAAAGCACCTATCAGCACAGATGGGGAAGTCCGACCACAGCTCCTAACAACGCCCACAGTTTCAAGGTGGCTGTATGATCACACGCAGCACGAAGGATTCAAGGGCGGAAGTCCGATCAACCAGGGTTCCAAGGCTGGAGTCCGATCACGGCCCACAACAGATGGGTTCCCAGACTTCCAACATGGAAGAGCACAGCGCATGGCTGAATAGCGCCGGCGGCTCCAGTCCCATCACAGCGCCGAACACCACCCAGGTTCCAAGGTGGAAGCCCGACGACAGCACCTATCAGGACGCAGGTTCCAAGGCGCAAGCCCGATCACAGCAACTATATAACAACACCCAAGCTGGAAGTTGCATTCAGATCACAGCACCTACAGCGCCTATAGGCCTATGGGGTTCCAAGGTTCAAGCGTTCCATGGCGGCATTCTGAACACACAACCTAAGGGTGGCACCTGACAGCACCCACGGTTCCAAGCAAGGGTTCCAACACAACAGCTCCCAGTGTTCCAGGGAGACATTCCGGATTAAACCCAACTGCATTCTGCTGTTGGGAAACAGTCCACACAATCACTCACCGCAATACCACCCAGCCAATCTTGGCAGCACCCTTGCTGAATAAAAAATATGGCAAAAAGAAGCTTCCTACCTGGAACTTAACCTAAAACACTATACATCTCGATACACAATGACCCTTCCAGCCTTCGCTTGCACATTTGCATCAGTAGCATCATTCTAGATATTGCACCACCGTAACGTCATCATATGCAATAAAAGTTGGAAGCATTGCTATGAGATTAGTTAGCCAGCGTCCATCTGTTTTGGCCAGAGATGCTGACTACTGCTGTGGTCTTGAGGACAGCCACCACGAAAGTGTGGCAAGGAAAGCTACCATACCAACTGAAACACTGCTTACCTTGCCACCACAAAGAACTACAGGTTGCGCGTAGTAGGGTGTTCAACAAAACTAGTCAAGCAATAAATCCTTGCATGTTTGGCTTGTCACACTCAAGCGAATGGAATTCTGGAACACGCAATTCCAGTGACTGCCAAAATGCACCAGGTCACCAGCGTCAAGTGACACCAGAATACTCAAATCATCTCAAACCAATCAATCAAGTAGGCTGCACGGGAGGCACTGGTCTCCCATTTATGGCCTTACCCAAACCGCAAAAAGAATCATCACAAATCCACAGAGCCATTGAGCTCCAAACAGCCTGTGCAAAGTCGTCCCACCAGCTTGCCTGTGCCATGTGATAAATGAACTTGACAATAATTTACATCATGAGAGCTTGCCAAAGAGCAGTGGGTTGCATTCTACATGTTTCTTGCTGCAGTTTGAAGGTGTACGCATTGCTTCACATCCAGGCAGAACTGTTCTGAGAGAACTAGTTACAGGACCAGAAAGGATATTGGCAAGCTAAATGTGCTCCTGAATAATTTCACTCTCTAAACTATGTTCATAAACCTCAGGATTGCGTTGCCTCCTTACTGCCCAACACAATGATAAACGGGCTGCTCCAAGGTTCGCTGATTCCTAATCGTAGATTCTGGAATCAAACCAAGGGATTTCCGCTGCCCACTTCAATGTCGATTCCAATGCCAAGGTGTGGGGCTACTATGCATAGTACGTACTAGGATTGGAGCTCCTACAATGCGTAAGTGATGGACCAATAGGCGTGTCAGCCATTTTGCGCTGTCTTCCCGTGCTGCCGAGCTTTTTGCAATTCTCAATGGTGCTGCTACAACGTGCTCAACAAGGCTTTCGGTTTTCACTGGCTGCCCTATTCTCGAACTTTCTTGCAGGAGATGTGCCTCAATTGCCGAACTGGATAGTCTTGGAACCACAGCCTGAGGTGGCCAATCTTTTCAGTATCAGAAGCAGTTTTGGTTGAGTACCACAGCTGCACGGAGGTGCAATTGATATCCATCCGGATACTTGCTAAGGCGCTGATTGCAATAATCACTACACTTCCTGACTTTTGTGACTTTCTTGAGGTGGCAAACGGGACCTGAGTGTTCAGTTGCCTATGTAAAATTGCATGGGCGTACATCTTCCTTACCTTGCTCCTAAGTTTCCTTGGAAACTGCTCTTCCCAGCACTTATATATGCCTATGCAGATCTGGTCAAGTTCCTCAAGGCGATGGCCGTTAAAGACTTGGGACTTCTGCTTGAATGCGCATTGCGCTTAATTCTCTATCTAATTTGTCTTTTCCTTCCACTTTTTTTCACCGGTTTTACCAGAGAGTCAACAGCGTCGCCAGTCTTGCAAGTGTCGGCCAGGAGGATTGAAGAGGATCAACCATGCCCGGACAAAAGAAATGACAAGAAATGCGCCCTCAGTCCTTGCAGTGCGCAGGGTGCTCAGAGGCAATGCCAACCACTGGAAGGTGACGCTCATGCAGCTTGGAGACCTGCGTCGTCCAATGCATCGGAACACATGTACAACAATGATAGAGGTGTTCAAATGTCAGCAGTCAAGCTCAGTCCCCGAAAGGAGGAACTGAGAATCAATATCCAAATCCAACTAGAGAATCACAGTTTCCTTCATTCACAGCAGATTTCGTAGCAACTGCGCCTTTTATCTTTCGAAACTGCATCACTGTAAAAGCTTTCCTCGCAATAAATCTGCAACCAATTCAAGCCTCGTGGACCAGACCTGCAAAGTGCAGCCTGCAAGTCAGCGGCAGCTCCCACCCAATATCTTAAGCTTTCCTCTTCAGCATTAGCTGCGCCAGACCAAGAGCCCTGCAGATTCTTCTTGCTGCCAGGGCTTTCCCAAAGATTCCAAAGATACCAAAGCTTGAAAGCATGTGCAATAGTTAACAAAGCTACGTCCTAGTTCTCTACAGTAAAAAACAAACCACTACTGCATTTGGGAGCCTGGGATGAAGCAATCCACCGATATCACAGGCAAATGGAGGCCTAGGCGAGGGGGCCAAACAACATCAGCGGCGAGGTCAAGCGAGCACTGCAGGGGGTTGCGAGGAACGTTCGAGTGACAAGAAACCGGTCCTGAATTGTCGGGGTGAACTAGTAAAACATAACTTATGTCATAAGGAGTAGTGAAACATAGTGAACTTGGAACTGAGATGCGAGCATGACGACTGCGTCAGCACCATGAGCACAGGCCCACGCAAAGACCCGATCCAACGTAGAAGAAACCAAGTTCATCTCCCTGAGAACAACCGCTTGGAAGCTTGTATATAACAGATGAAAAGTAAAGGTGTTCTGTTGAGGCCATGACACAATATTCGGTGTTCAAAAAGATGTACTACTGTGGATGAAAAGATTCAAACCTCTCAAACCACTGCGAGCTATATAAGTCCTGCACTCTTCTTGGGAATAGATCTCCTTCAAAAAGCACACAACAATGCAAAAAAAAAGAAGCTGCCATGAGCACGCATGATTAACAAGAACTATATTCTTTCCTGCTCGCCATGGTGAGGATGCAAGGGCAATCCAAACCTTGCGACTCTTTCACGCGGCCAGCTTGTCAGGAGTGGATTGTCCTACCGACTCCGCGCACCATATGACATCCACTTGGGGAGGCTGCTCAACCCACGGCCTCGGTCACGCGTAAAAAGGATCATAATCACAGCTCAAGTGGCATACGGCTTCACAAATCAGTTGTCGACGCACCATCTCGAAGTGAACCACGCAGAATTCCGACGCCAGAGGAATAAATGATTCCACCCTCTGCAAGTCGTAATGTCCACGAAGCAGCAAATCACGCGTAAACAGTTGGCAAGACCTCTTGTGTCAGCATAAAGAGCATCGTTCTTGCATTCTTTCCATTTCTTTTGTAAAAGAGTATTGCTCACTGGTGGCAATTTGATAGCCCACTGACCGGGGAGGTGTGATAAACAAAGGTTCTAGGCAGGAGAAGCTTCCATTGGTCAGAAATCCTGGCAAGGGGTAGTTCGGTCCAAGAGCCAGAAGAAGAAAAGAATATGGAAGAAAGAAAAGAAGAAAGGCAGGAAGAAAGGAAGAAAAGGATGTCCAAAGAAAAGAAAAGAAAAAAGAGGAGAAAGGGCAAAAAGGTCAAAAGAAGGAAAGAAAGAAAGAGTGCATTGTTTCTATTTCAAGAAAATGAAAATGTATTGTTTCTACTAGCAAGGGATAGTCCAAGACGTAAGGAGAGAGTAGCAGCTACAGAGTAATATGGGGTACCAAAGAGGTGCAATGCTCTTTAGAACTCGCCTCCTTGATGGATTCGTCAGGCACTGCCTGGATGTCTTCCTCAAGTCGTTCAAAAGCCTCAAAGTAGGTTGTCCGGAAGAAGAGCTGATCCTGCCACATGAAGTGCTTAAGGTAGCAAACAAAGGCAAAGGCATTCCATGAATTCTAAAAGTCCTGAATTGGATTTGCTTCGTGCAACACGCTGCTGTTCGCACAAAATTATCTTTTCTCTGACCGACTGACCAAACTACCGCAAAAACTCACTCAATGGACGTAGGCAAACACACAGTGCTGACCGTACTGGCTATGCCGCTCCAAGAAGATTCATTGGAAGACACACTGTTGAGCCATCTTGTCGTTTGGTTTGTTTATCTTCCGGTGCCCTCCTTGCCTCATGAATATTGTGATACAACCTGCACTGGCTTTGTGGATGTTCCATCCCAGTACACCTCAAAGCACAATGCACTTCAACCTCAACAGTGTGAAAATGCAAGTCTGGAGTTTCGCCTGAGAAGAGCCACACGTCTGCATTCTGAGTATGAAAGGTGAAGAGCCATATCAAGCGGGTCACAGCCTCACTAGGTACGACAACGTTAAGATCCGCATTCAATTGAACCCACGTATGTTTTTGACAGATCAGTGCCCCAAAATACAAACGCTAATGTGTTTGTTTCATCGGACTTAAAATCAGGATCCTTTTCAGGATTGCACTGTCTATGTTCAATACATTAACGAAAATATATTCCATTGAAGTAATATCAAAAAATCAAAGCCCGCTTCATGTACATCATCAACAACACCTGCGTTCTCTTGCGCTGGAACCACTTTAGGATTTTGGACATAGCCGACATAACCTTGTAGGTTCAAGACTACCTTGTCTTTCATACTGCGGATTTCGCTCTAAGCCTGTGTCGGATTTTCTCTCTGTGTAATATGAATGTAGAATATTTTCAGGCACAATATACAAAATATGTGTCAAGCAAGTAACAACACCCTTGCGCAAAAATGCTGTTTTACTAAGTTACCCCGGCAAGGGACCCAAACAATGTGTCTACAGGTCTAAGGTCTAGAGGTGTAGAAGCAGGAGGTCTAGAGATCTAGACGCATTGGGTTCCAGGGAGCGGTGATGGTGGAGAATGGTGGTGATGAATCTAGAGATGCACTTCAAGGTCCACAAAAGCATTGCGCCACGAGATCAGAGCACGCCGATGACCACCACCATGTCCAAAGCACTGCGCCTGCCACGAAATCTGTACATCGAAGTAAACCCGTCCGATCTCCTGTGCCTGCCACAAAAAGTCGACTTTGGACCAACAAAGCACGAGGTGTCCATTGCGCCTGCCCGAAAATGCGCACGGCGCCACAACGAGAGCGCAGTCTCGAAGAGCACCCGCCCCAGGCGCAGTTGACATGCACTTCGAAGATCCCGAGGTGGATGAATGCACTGTAAGTAGCAGCGAATTGGCCAGACGCGCCGATGAGAACCTCAGATCAAAAATCCAGCCTTAACTACTACTGTAAGAACCCCTAGTGTTTCCACACTGCTTGCGAGAAAAAATAGAAGTAAATTAAATACAAAGCTAATGTTATTGTTTTGAGAGCTCTTGAATGGCCAGCGACACGAGCTTCTGCTGTTCTGGATATCAGCCCGCGACCGTTTTGGCATATAATCTGTTGCTTCTGTCCTGAAGCCTAGCAGCTATTGCCATGCATGCCACCAAGGCAAAATGTGCCATAGTTTATGAAAAAACATCTGCTATATATATATATATCTATATTTATTTTTGTGCTTTCATGAAAACACACATTAGGGCCAATGTCTAACAACCCAGTCCTTCAATCTGCTCTGCATAGGCATTCTTCCAGGGCGATGCAAGCACGAAATCGGTCTGACCAAATGTCGGCAATCCACCTTGCAGGTCAAAGCTGCACGTTCTACTTTTTTCAAGTCTGTCAACTACTGGTTATATAGTCCAGTTATCAAGTCAACATGTCAGCCAGACCATCTTGCAGGAGCTCTCACAGGTGTAGTTTCCCTTCAGACATGCCTTTTTGTTGCAAGCACGTGGCTTCACAAGGGCCAAGTCATGCAAGAGCAAAACAAATCAACCTAACAAATCAATCTGTTTTATTATGCACGCGGTGTCCAAATTCCCGTGGGAATGTTTTGACACAACTGGCTCCTGCGCAGTCCCAAGAAAAATGGCCGCAGCAACGAGTGAGCATTTCTCGGGATCCTGGACGCCGCAGGAGACAATGTAGCGTTCAAATCGGTTTTCAAGCTGTTTCTGCTTGAACTAGATAAACGCAACACTAGTCGTGTGGTTCTGGAGCCCCAGAATAATGCCGTGCATGAAAAGGACAGAATCAAGCATGGCAATTCCAAGGGCCACTAGACAACGTTCACGGACAACAAGGACACGTGCGAAACATGAAAGCGTGGCTTCAAGACACAACTTTGAAAAAAACACAGCAGCCGCATACAGCCGCGTAATCCAAAAACATAGACACAAAGAACAAGAGATTCTCAACATATATTAATACACGCTTTTCCTTGTCTTGCAATACGGCTGCAATCAACTCACATGCACAAAGTGTACAAAGTAAACTGTTCTTTCTATGATGCTAGAAACGATACACTTCTGCGCACTAATTCCAAAAAAAGGAACTGGTTCGCACTCCTTCTTGGCGATGTAAGACTCGTCTAAACTGCTTCTTTGGGCTCACTTTGCCACCATAGTCCATTTTCTTCCATTCAATTCTTGTTTCTCTCTCTTTTTCTGTAGGTTTATTCATATCTTCACACTACAGCATCACCCTGTGTCCTTCATACCATCCTTCTACTCCTTCTGGCTAGGTAGTTTGCTGCATGGGTCTCACTCCGGATATTGTAGCTAAGACTAGCCTGTCGACTCAGCGTTCCTCTCTCTACAAAGCCTGCATTCAGAATCAATCCACTGTGAATCCTCCTGACATAGTCTTGAAGTGTTTCCAACTTCTCTTCAAGTTCTTCTTCTCTCCACATTCCAACTCTCACTTCAACATCATCAATTCGCTTGTCAATTCTTTTGGCGATCGTCTCACAGCATCCTGTCATGAAGCTGCTTGCGTGAACAAAATCTGCACGTAGCGCTGAAAAAAGTTTGTAGGTTTTGAAGATCACAAAAATCACTTCTGCAAAGCCAGTAATGTTGAACACAATGGACAGGACAACTCTCACAGGCATCTTGGTAATTTTGCTGACCTTTCCTGCAAAGTTCTTTTTCTCTTCATATTCCCTTCTCTCACGCTCTCCTACTCTGATTTGGTCTTCACCGTGCCAGTAACCGATGAAATTCAACAAGTATCTTGCCCTTTGTCCTCCAAGCGGTTTTGCGTTGATATCTGCTAAGTTGCAATCTGTTGGCACCTGTGCCATCTTGAAGTCTTTCCTGCTCTAGATCCATAGCAGCTTTCCACCTAAGTGTCTCACCTTTCCAACTCCTCTCTTCATCACAAGTTGGCCTGCACTTGAAGAACCTGTGTAGATATAATTGTCCACCTTTGTCCCAAGAGCAAATTCAAGAACTGCGCGAATGTAGATTCCATCTGACGCAACAGCTTTCTTCTTCCTTGACATAGCCCTCTCCTGCCTGTGGAAATTCAAGTACCAGACAATAGTCCATAGCCTTCTTCAAGTAACCTAGGAACTTCTTCAAATGATGAAATGGCATAGCTGTAGGATTTGACATTCTTGAAGCCAGCTCCTTCACTGTGAACGCTACATATACCTCTCTTGACATAAGTAGATACCTGATCCAACAATGCTTCTGAAAAGCCTAATCTTCTCCTGCTCACGTAGTACTTCTGACTTGCCTTCCATCTGGATTGAGTTGTCTGATGGTAGTTGCTGGGGTTTAATAGATCCAATCTGCTCTTCATAGGCTTTCAACATCTGCTGGATGTAGTTGCCTGGTTGGATCCATCGTCCATCAGCTTCTAGGTTGTACTTTCTCCTCAGAAAACTGAACTCATCACGCCTTGAATCTTTGGAAGACAGATTTCATTGATGTACTTTGAGTCTCCTGTGAAAATCAAGTCATCCACATGGATCAAAATGATACTCTTCTCATTTCTTCCCGGGCGTGGACACTCAGCGCTGAACTTGTAGTTGAGTTACTGCGCGAGGTACTCTGTGAAAAGTCACGATTTTGCTCCAACTCTCTGTCCATGTAGGTTTCTCTTCACCAAGAATTCTTCTCCTCCCAGGATGACCTTCAATGGCTTCTCCTGTGGAACTTGTGGAAATGCATCTTGTCCATCAAGACATCCTAGTATCTGTGAAAATGCTCCTTCTCCCTCTCTTGCTTCCTCCTCTTCACTGATCCTTTGCAAGAATATTGTGGGTAGAAGCTTCAGTACATGCCCTGGAGTCGCTGGTGAGAAAATGTCATCTCTCTTTCCTTCAGCGCAAGCATAATCTAGTTTTGATCTTCTCTTCCACCTCTTGACTGAAGTACCATCCCAAGCTGATATGGTTTCTTCCTGCAGCCATACACATTTCTTGCTGCGAAGTAACTGATTCCTTTTGGGCTACCTTCTGGTTTCTCTAGTACCTGCTTTTGGCGTCTTTTCTCTTCCACCTCATCAGCTACTCTATCAATCCACTCGTCTGGATTCTCTTCAGGTTCATGTTCTCCATCACGCCACAAGCATTCAGGTCCGTTAATCTCTTCTGAATTATCTGCTGGCCTTAGCTTCTTCATTGGGCTTCCCTCCTCAAGCAGTTCAATACTTCTCTTGGCCTCGATGGCGCTGATGGTGACCTCAATGAAGCTAGTATAGGAGTAATTGGGTTAGGCCGTCCTGCTGGCAATGATGTAGGGGGAAATGCTTTTGCCTTCTCAGGTGTCTTCTCGTTTGCAAAAAGAACTTTCTGCCTCTTACTTGGAGTTTCTTCTCCACTGGGCTTCCGTCCACTTCCATCTCCTCTCATTGCTTCAACAGGGACTTCCAGCGAGGCCGGAATCTCCTTTGGCTCTGGAGATAGTGGATCCTCTTTCTCTGAATCACTTCCTCCAGCGCCTTGCCCATAACTGCTTATGCATCTTCATCTTTAAATTTCACCGTTACATGTTCCCAAGGAATGTCTGTCTGTGCAGCTGGTAATGCTTCTGCCCTTCTTTTTGGCGGCAACGATCTTGCCTCCAAAGTTGGTTTGATACTCCCATGAAAATGCACTGAAGCTTTTGTATATGGGTTAAGTTTTTGGACCCATCTTGATCTGTTCTTCGGATGCACTTGCTGAGCACTACCTGCGCTCCATATGTAAGGACATCTTTGTCTTGCGAGTTTTCTCCCTTGTTGAGGCTTTTGACGTAACCATGAACTGGTTCACCATATTCTGCTAGAAGTCCTATGGAACTCTTGCCATAGACAAGTTCATAGGGAGTTGATCCTTTGATTGGCTAAAATCTATGGAGTACCCAACTGGCATGTCCTGCTGCCCACGTCCAAACTGCATGATCTGACCCAATCTTGATACCAAGTCTTGATTACAAACCTTCAATGAAAGTTCCTGCTAGCTTTCTCACCCTGTCAACTATATTTTCTGACAGAAATGAATGATCTCCAAGCTTTGAGTTTACCAACCTGGTAATGAGTCCTAGGCTGTGACGAGCATTGATCAGCATCTTGAGGATTTGTCTTGTTGTGGGTTCATTATCACTCCTGTAGGTGATTGCTGAATACCCCAACAACTGACTGAAATTCATCAACTCTTGTACAATTAGGCGAAATTGTCGTTTGCTTCCTAATGGCACAACATGTCAATTGCAACTAGCCAACATACTGCTCTTGCTGACTTTGTTTCTGAGCCTCTTGCTCTTGTGTAGCAAAAGTCAAAGCTTGCTTCAGGTATACTTCCTCTCTTTACTCCATCTGCTCTCTCATGGTGATCTGGACGTGCTCGACGCTCAAAGCACTCCTGTGCCTTGCTTGAGTTGCTTCATCTGGCATCTTTGAAACACTTTGCCCTAATGCCTCCCTTGTCTCCTGAGCTTTTGCTTCGCTCACCAACCATTTTTTGGCGTTCAACAATTCCATCTTCTTGTTGTGACTGAGGACCTTGGTGTAAACCTTTAGTATAGCGCCACTGCCTGAAATGCCGAGAAATGAACACGCTGCCTCAGAGTTGCCAAAGATGAATCCTTAGTCAACTCTACTCCGTTCACCAAGACTGTGTCTACATCCATTGAGCTCAATTGAAGTTCACATTCAAGGTCTTCGTCTTTCTTTTCCTCTTCTCTCTGGCCTTCTACCTCCTTCTCCTGGGGAGTAGGGGTAATCTCTTCCATGGCCTCTTGAACTTCTTTCCTTCTCTGTTCTCCGTCCCCAAGCTTCTTGTATCCTGGCGCAAAGAATCCCATATCCTCTGGGGGCGCTGGCTCATAGCTGAAGTTTGTGATTGAAGGAACGACTGCATCATCATCAAATAACTGCTCATCAAGTTTCACCAAAGCAGTTCTCGTCAACTCTGGTGATTCTTCCACTTCTGGATTGATTGTGGGGTCCACAAATCTTGAAATCAATAAGCTTCCAACTAGCAGTCCATGCTCATTGAATCTCCAACCTGATTCCTTTTCCAAAGCTTCAGGTACTTGCACCTCCAAGCAGCTCTCATCTCTAATCCGGCTAATCCGGCCTTGAACTGTCAGAGAGCGATTTTGTAGGCTGAGTGGTACCTTCAAGTCACCATTCTCCGACGTTTGCTCTCTGCTATTGATTCCCCAACCATGCTTCGTCAACCTTCCATAACAAAGTATGGGCTGATTCACCTTAGAACTGAAGATCACATTCTCTTTGAGAAGAACTCCTCGCCCATCAAGGTCACGCAAGGAAATTTCAACACTTTCGCACCTCCTGTGGGGATACGATTTCCTTGTGCATCTTGTAGCTTGGTCTGTGTACTGAAAGATAATAATCACATCATCATTCTCTTCCCCAAGTCTCCTCACCAGGTTCATCATCTGAGATGTCAATCTCTTCAACTTCCTGGAATTCTGGCTCATCATCATCATCATCATCATCATCATCATCTCCAACGTACAACGTAGAAGTGAATTACTTGACTTCCTTAATCTTCTGGCTCATCATCTCCTTGTCTCAAGTCAAAAATGATTGGCTCACTGTTCTCAATTCTCCTGACCACTGGTTTGGTCTCTGCTCAGCTACCTTGTTGGCTCAATTGGCATGTTGTTGACCAAGTGTGAGTAGTCACTGGTGCTTTGTGAAGGTGAATGGGCTTGATCAACTGCTACCTGTCGAGTATTGTTCCTCCAACAGTCTTCAGCAAGATGGCCTGGCGTTCCACAAGTGTAACATGTTGCCACACCTTTGCCTTCTTGTCTTTGCCTTTACCTTTGCCCTTGCGATCGCCTTTTTTTTGATTTCCTTTTCCTTTCTTTCCTTTGCCCTTGGCGTCTTTACCTTTGCCTTTTTGATGGTCATTCTTGCCCTTCTTACCTTTTCTTTTGGCATCTTGAACTCAATCAACCTCCATGGGCATAGGCCCTTGATAGTCTGCACTGCTACTCCCCACGATGGAAGTAGCCCACTTCTGCTGTGAGCGAACCCATTCGAACACTTGTGGCCTCAACTTGGAGTATTGAACATTGTCGCCAATGGTCAAATTCAAGTAGGATTTGAGTTGTCCACCTACACATCTCAAAAGAATAGCAGGTTTCAACTCTTCCTGAATTGTAGCACCTGACTTGACTGTCTCATCAAATATCTCTTCAAGCTTCAGAAGTTGAGGTTGTAGTACACTATTCATTGAATATGGTGGCCATGTAGTGGCTGCTCCCAAAAGCGCTAAACCCCTAGCCTTTGAAGTAGGTTTCAAAGCCTTGTTCAAATTCCTCCAGGCATCAAATCCATTGGAGTCTTCCACAGCTTTCACCAATTGCAGTGCCCTTCCTCTCATCAGTGAAGCTAGCAACTAACAATCCATAAAACTTGATGCACCTGGTCTTCTCTGCATCGTCTGCCAAGTCCATATCAAACATGCGATTTGGTCTTTCACGTAGCCCTCATCCACTGCGCTCAGGCGCTTCTCAAAGATCCATGACCACTCTCTGAATGCCTTAATCTCTTCCTCTTGTGACTTGCGCTCAAAGATGTTGGGCTTTGCAGTCAATTTTGACCAATCAGTTGTTGATGACCTACTGTCTTCAACTGCTTTCTGTACTGCCTTGCTGATGTTGTTGCTAGGGTACCCTGAAAGCTTTCTCTGATCTCCTCCATCTCCACTGCGCACTAATGTCTTTCTGACACAACGTACTGGGTCCAGAGTGTTGCTCACAACTACTACTCACCAGTCCAACTGTTTGGGTTCCAACGGCCCCTGATCTATAAATCGCACCCGGCATCCCAGTGACCTAGGGGCTTTTCACTCAGAGCTCCAGAGGGGTTACCTCCTTCTCAGCTCCGCTACCATACGCACTTTTCCTTGTCTTGCAAAACGGCTGCAATCAACTCGCATGCACAAAGTGTACAAGTAAACTGTTCTTTCTATGATGCTAGTAATGCTATGCTTCTGCACACTGATCCCTATGGAAAATAGTTCGCAATTAAATCAATGGGCCGTGGTCACCCCCGGCATACGCTTGAAACAACTTTATGAGCCATGCCAAAGAAAAGGATGAACAAGATCATGTTCTCTCCGATGCATCTGACGGGCGGTACCTGCTTCCGCAAGGACGCCTTAATTGAAAAACAGAATACCTAGCGTTTGGTCTATTGTCTCCCAAGCAAGACCTGATCACGTTGGCAAAAATAAGCAGCTACAAAGCACATGTACAAAACAAACTAGACGACGAGTGGCCCGAAAGCATTTTTCATCACGTAGGAAGTCAGAGTGCGAGTTATCCGGAAAGTGTGCAGTGAGAAGTGTGAAGTCGAGTGAGTTGAGGTAGTGTGTGGGTTTCTGTGCGTGTCTATGTCCGTGTGGAAATGAGTCTGCGTATGTGTGTGTTCGTGTAAGTTGAGGGAGTGTGTGGGTGTCTGTGTGTGATGCGGCCTCCCAAACCCCCCACCGGCGGCCAAGCGGTGACAGCCCAGCTCATCGTCGTGAGCATTTGGGCTGCTGGTAAGGGGAGAAGCAGCGTGCACGGCGCCAGGAAAAGCTCACGGAAAAGAACGAACCGGAATGAGGACAGAAAAGTGCCGAGGCAGGTGCGCCAGAAGTGTCTCGAAGCAGTGACCTGTCAGAGGAGATGAGCGAAGTAGAGCGCAGGCCTCCCAAGCCCCCACCGGCGGCCAAGCGGTGACAGCCCAGCTCATCGTCATGAGCATGTGAGCTGCTGGTAAGGGGAGAAGCAGCGTAATTTCACAAATCGCGCTCTCGCCTGCATTTCGCGCACTCGACACGCACGATCTCCGCAGAGGGTTGCGCGGGCAGCCGGCAAATCGCACTCTCGCCTGTATTTCGCGCACTCGACACGCACGATCTCCGCAGAGGGTTGCCGGGCAGACGGCAAATCGCACTCTCGCCTGTATTTCGCGCACTCGACACGCACGATCTCCGCAGAGGGTTGCGCGCGGACCGGACAAATCGCACTCTCGCCTGCATTTCGCGCACTCGACACGCACGATCTCCGCAGAGGGTTGCACTTTCGGTTGACGCTGTTCGTCCCGCCCTCCGCCTTTAAGAGAGAATTTATAAAGTGGGGAAATGTTTTTTCATTAGGACATCTCCCGTGCTAGTTTTCCATACTCACACTTGCCTACTCATTGCATGCTTGCATGCTCAAAGCATGCTTGCGTACCCATCACTTGCATACTTACACTGCGTGCTTGCCGAGTGTCAGTGTGTATGTGTAAGTGTCAGTGTCGAAGTGTCAGAGTATGTAGTGCGAATGTGGTGGAAGTGTCAGTGTGTAAGTGTAAGTGTCAAAGTGTCAGTGTTCAAGGGATTTTCCGGAAGAACCCTTCGCAATGCTTTCGGGAAAAACTATAGAACACACACATGTCCGGCATCCCCCTGGCTTTCTGGCCTTTCGTGCCTCTTCAAGGTTGGAAATGACCCAGGATACTTTGAGCCTTGGAGCAGCAGCTTCAAGGCAGAGTGCAATCAATCGATCTCCACTGACAAGAGCCATGGAGAAAAATAGTGTTGCACACAAACTTTGCTGGAACCTATATACTCGAGGATTTTTTGGAACATGGAACTGGTTTTCGTCCACTCTCGTGCTGTATCACTTCCGACTTGTGAGAGAGACTGAGGAACATGCTGACGAAAATCGTCACCCTCGAGTTGCACGCTTTGCACAACCCTCTGCAGCCTGGCCACGAGAACATCAAGAGGCTTGATGCTTGCAATGAAAAAGTTTGCGATGAAGGCTGACAAATGGATGTCGAAACAGGACATCTTGGAGCCCTGCTCTTCACAAAGCCGTGGTGCCCTTAGGACCTGCAAATGGGATCCGGGATTCAACCTTTCACACATGAGGGTGCCAATATGTGTCAAAGCCCAGCCTGATCACTGTTTGGGCCTGACCAACCATCTCGAGCATAGAAAGGACTCCCAACTGACTTTTGCAACAGTTTAAAGGCTTTGCACCCCCAGCTGTCACATGCATTGGTCGAAAACTCAAGCCAATGAAAGGGTGAACTTGGAGACTTCCCCAGATCTGGGACCCTTGCGAAATACGACTTGTCTCAGGTGTATTCTCAGGCGGTGTGAGGACAATCGGTTTTGGGGAGAGTGTATGGATATGTTTGGCTTTAGATAATCTTTCAAGATCTGGGATCTGGCTGTTGTTGTATTGTAGCTTTCGCTCAGCGCCCTTTTGCACTAAGTAACCTATGGACTCCAAAAGTAAGGAACTCACTAAGAAGAGCAGTCCAGGAGGTGGACAGAGCATCCGATGAATGGGCGGACACATCTTAAGAAAGAATCTACAGGATCCTAGGGCCCAAACAGCCAATTGCTTAACCTCATTGCAGCTAGCCTTGTGGTCACGCATTTGTGCCACCATCCACTACAGCAAAGCACCATACAAAGGTCCACACTTTGGCAGAGCAAGCAAAAACTTCTGAACCGCGAGGATCATCTCCAACTCAAGTTCACACCTACCTTGCATTCTTGCAATCCTGAGAGAGGTGCCAAGCCCCAAAGCGATATTGAATAAGGAACGCATCCAACAAGAAATACAGCAAGGCCAAGCGCCTTCTCAAGCAAACTAATTATGATGATGAAAATGAAATAGGTGTAATGATGCCGATATCTGTATCCAGTTTGCAGGTCTAAAATGATACACCAAACTGAAAAATATGGAATCTACCACTTGTGAAAAGCATGCATCGATTTGCGTCAGTAGAAGTTCATGAGGATATGTGAATATCCGCTACATACCGGTACGAGCCTCCCTTTCAGCTATGGAGAAAACGACCGTGTTGCTGTCAGTGGTAGCGGAGCTCTCCAACCAGCTACCAGGACCGCACCCGGTAGTTGGGAGGAGAGCGACGCTTGAGGACACGAAGACGGGATGACTTCCATGGACAAAGAGGGCAACGGCAACAAGAGCTTAGAGATCTTTAATGGAGAAGATGCAAGTGAACACAGAAGATGGCGGAGGCGAGCTCAGCTGTTCTTGATGGCCCTTCCCACGAATGTGCCTGAAAAGAAGTGGGGAGCACGGCTTCTTGAACATCTGAGTGGAGAGTGAGGAATTGATGGAGGGAAATAGACCAAGGAAAGTGGATGGAAACTCGTGCTGGACACCTTGGACGAGAAATACAAAGAAGCTTCGAAGGATGAGCTCCAGCGGGTCATGAAAGATTATTTCTATCTGATCTGCGTGAAGTAGGGCGAAACATATCGCAACTTCATCACCCGGCTTGACACAGCCTACAAGGCCTTGGTGCGCAATGGAGTGGAGTTGCCGGACGAGGTCAAGGGCTGGATGTTGTTGAAGAAGCTTGCATTGGAAGTGAATCCATGGTTTTGACAGCCAGCCAAGGATCAGTGAAATACAATGATATAGTCAGTGCGGTTCGCAACGTCTATGGGAAATCCGTCAAAACTGCAAAGACCAAGGACATCTTCATGACGGAGAAGGAGACCGACATCCACCAGAAGATCCACGACCGAGGTGAAGAGAGCGAGAACGAGACCCAAGAAGTGATGGAGACCATCGCCAACCAGGTGCAAGAGACAGATGGCTATGAAAGTGAAGAGGCCTTGGACATCTTTGAGGCCTACGCCACCGTGAGAAAGAAAATGCAGGAAAAGAAGATATCAAGAGGATACCGACCCCAGTCGTCATCATGGCAACTGACAGGGACGGTGAAAGGAAAAATAGAAGCCCTGAAACAGAAGACAAAGTGTCATCTCTGTCATCGTCAAGGGCATTGGAAAAGAGAATGTCCACTAAAGAAAAACAAGGGCAAGAGCTCAGGACATCATGAACAAGAAGTTCATTGTGTGGACATCATGGACAGCGATGACGAGGCTTTTGACGTGTATGCGACAGAGGAGGTCAAGTATGTCCATGGCAAGATGGCGGGTGAACACCATGTGAGTGCGGAGAAGAAGGTGAAGATCAATGAAGATGAGAATGGCCAGAAGGTTGAACCTCAGACCAAGAGGAATCCGAAGGACTGTTGGGAGGTCACTGACGCCCACCTCATCCGACACCACCACAAGGTCAGAAAAGGCCTATTCTCTCCAACTGGAATGAACGATGTTCCGGTGAAGATGGAAAGATTGTCAGGGGTGAGAAAGACTGAGATCACCTACCAGGATGGAGAAGTTGAGACGGTGGAGGACAACTACCAGATCAGCAAACACCCGCACGAGAAGAAGAAAGGCTTGTGGACGGGAAGGACCATTTTGGACCTGAAACCTGTCGAGAAAGAGTAGATGAGCCTCAAGCGTCCTGAACTCAACGAGGACGATTTCGAGGTCATGATCGCCAATTACGAACAAGATGTACTGAGAGCTGCTGAGAGGGGGGCTGCAGAAAGTTCTCGAATATTTGAGATTCATCAGACGGACATGGAGTCCGCAGACCTGTGCGAATATGCGGTGCCTGATACTGCGTGTCGTAAGACTCTTGTTGGGGAAGTGATTCTTCAAGGGATTGAGAAAAGGTTGAATCAGAAGGGTTTAAGGGTCATCAGGCGGCATGAAAAGAATGAATTTCGTTTTGGGAATGCAGGCACTCTGATCTCAAGTGAGGTCGCACAGATTCCATTGTGGTTAGGACGGCGTCGTGTCGTAGTTCATGCAGCGGTGTTGCTAGATTCAGGATCTTTGACTCTCTTTTTGTTTTCGAAAGAGTTGTTCAGAAAGCTTGAGTGTGTTTTGGATATGAAGAATGATCAGTGTGTTTTTCATCGGTTAGACTCAACTCCAATCAAACTCAAAAGAACTGCTTGTGGCCACTATGCCATTCCAGTGCTCGAGGCGCCAAGCCAGAACGAAGTGACGACACTTCAAGATCCCCAAGCAAGCTATGAGCAGCCAGCTTGCAAAAGAGCTCATGGAGAACCTTCTCGAAGAGGAGGAGAAGAGCCGGGAGAGTTCTATGCCAAGAACAACCCTCAGAGACCTCGGCAGACGAAGCGGAATGTCCAATTATGGGACACGAGATGGTGGAGGCTGGGAAGTTCAAGGGCAAGAAGACCTACACAGAAGTGTACCACAAGGAGAAGGAGTACGTGAAGTGGGTTCGAAGCCACATCACCCTGAAGTCATGTGTAGGCATGAAGAAGGTGCTGCTGTTCGTGGAGTGTGTGGACAATGCCAAGAAGGAGAGGCTCCACAAGAAGTGGGAAGACAAGAAGACGGAGCAGCAGTTGAAGTCTGCCGGTAGCATTTGCGTGCTGTGTGCGGCACTTGCTGCTTGCCAAGGGGTCGGATGTACGCCCTGGCGTCGCCCTGGCGTCGTCTGGGCACCGCCGCTCTGCCGGTAGCATTTGCGCGCTGTGTGCGGCACTTGCTGCTTGCCAAGGGGTCGGATGTACGCCGGCGTCGCCCTGGCGTCGTCTGGGCACCGCCGCTCTGCCGGTGGCATTTGCGCGCTGTGTGCGGCACTTGGTGCTCGCCAAGGGGTTGGATGTACGCCCTGGCGTCGCCCTGGCGTCGTCTGGGCACCGCCGCTCTGCCGGTGGCATTTGCGTGCTGTGTGCGGATGTACGCCCTGGCGTCGCGCTGGCGTCGTCTGGGCACCGCCGCTCTGCCGGGATCAGCCATGAAGCAGGCTCCCAAGGTGCCCAAGGCAAAAGCTGGTGGTCGCAAGAAGGGCTACGAGGAAACATCCGAGGAAGCCATTCAAGTGGCCACGGAGAGGATTCTCCGGCAGATGGCCAGCATGAGTCAGAGCAGCCAAGGTCGCATTCGAGATCGCGAGGGCGGCGGCTGGGCTCCAGAGTTTGCCATGGAGAACGAGATGGAGCACGAGGAGGACGGCATGAGCGAGTTCAATTGCGATTGGGAGGCAGTGGCAGCCGCCAGTGCACAACCCAAGCGCATGCCTCAGAGCAAGTGAGCCAACAAGAGGCCAGTGAAGGCCACGAAAGACCCTTGACATCCACAGAGAGGAACTTTGTCGAAAAAGAGCTGGAGGGTGCTTGGTCCCAATGGCGGGACAATGGAGAGCGATTAGATGTTTTGATTATCACTCCAGACGAGAGGATAGGGTTGATGTGGCTGAAGTATTTTCCGTGCCACGAATTTGTAAGTTGGCCGAAAAAGTTGGCTTGAGCTGTGGAGGATCATTCGATATCCTCAGCGGCTGGGACCTAAGCAGTAGTGAAAAGAGAGCCCAACTCCGTGAGAAGCTGTCTGTCATGAAACCACGTCTTTTGCTGCTTTCACCCCCATGTGAGACGGTCGCTAGTTTGCAAGGGTTGAAAAAACATGTTGACATGAAACGTTGGCTAGAGAGGGTTAAAGAAGGAAAGATCTTTTTGAGATTCAGCATGCAGTTGGCCTTGGACCAGATTGCAAGAGGAGATTTGTTTGTTCTTGAGCAACCTCATAGTGCAAAGTCATGGAATGATCCTGCTGTGAAGGGAGTTGAAACGCAAACAAACGTGAGACAGATCATTGTGGACCAGTGCATGTTTGGACTGACTGACCGGGAAAATGGAAGACCTCATAGGAAACGGACACGCTTGATGGTAAACAGTGAACACATTGCACAGCGTATGGCCGTGTTGTGTGATAACACACATGTTCACCAACACATCTTAGGCTCTGTGAAGACTCAGGAAGGTTGGAAACCTAGGTCAAAACTTGCGCAAGAGTATCCACAGAAGTTCTGTCGTGAGATCCTTCGTGGACTGTTGGACGATATTCAAGAACGACAGCAAGGACACGCAGTACATTGTGTGTTGACCATTGAAGCATTTGATACGAAGGACGAGCAGAAGATCATTGCATTGTTGAGACGGTGTCATGAGAACTTGGGACATCCATCAACACCAAGGTTCATCGCAATGTTGAAAGCAGCTCGAGCGAACGACACTTGTATCCGGCTTGCAAAAGGGTTGAACTGTTCAACATGTCGGCATCTTCAAGGTGAACAAAGTCACAACGTGTCGAAAGCAGTCAGGGACTTGCAGTTCAATGAATTGCTTTGTGTTGACACCTTTGAAGTTGAGTTGCCTCGTCGTAAGTTGAAACTGTTGAACATTGTGGACATTGCAACCAGATACCAGTTGTGCGTGCCGTTGTGGAAAGGAATTGAAATAAAGCATGTAAGAAAAGCATATCGCAGGTATTGGAAAAGATGGGCTGGCGCACCCAAGACATTGATCAGCGATGGTGGACCTGAGTTTGGTGCGTGTTGGACTGATCATCTCTCCAATGACGGGACAGAGCACTCAGTGACAGCTGCATATGCTCCATGGCAGAATGGAGTGTGCGAGCGTTTGAGAGGTGCTTGGAAGATAGCCTTTCAGAAGGCCTTGATGGAACTGGATCCTCAGACAAAGGAGGAAACAGAAGAGTTGTGTGACCAGTTGAACCTAGCACACAATACCCTCACTCGTCATGATGGGTATTCACCTCAGCAACATGTGCTGGGAACTGATGTCAGAATTCCACTGCTTGGCATGGTCGGAGAAGGAAATGAAACGTTGGATTCTGCACTTCAGGAGAATGAAGAAAGACATGTCAGGTCTCAGAAAATAAGACTTGCAGCAAGAAAAGCTTTTCTTGATGCTGATAGTGAAGACAGACTCCGGAGAGCAGTTCGCCATCGAACCAGGCTCAATAGGGGACCATTTGTTGTTGGTGATCAAGTGTTGATCTGGCGACGTGCACCAAATGAAAAGAAACACCATTGGCATGGACCTGGACGAGTGATTGGAGCTCAAAGTGATAAAGTTTGGGTCATGTATGGAGCCAAGGTGTATAGGTGTGCACCCGAACAAGTGAAACATGTCGACAATGAAATTGTTGAGTTGGCTTCGTGGTTGCCTATCACACTGAGATCGTGGAGAAGCACCATTAGAGAACGAGGAGCCGGAAACGTGGTTGAGTTGGACAAGGATCGGCTACCACCAGCTGATCAAAGAGAAGTGAGAGAGATGGCTGAGCGGGAGGTCAGTGAGGACCAAGGACCGCAAGGAAGCCAAGAAGATATTGAAATGAGACATGAACAAGAAGAAGGACAAGAAGGTGACAATCAACCAGTTGAGCCAGCAGAGACGAGCGATCAGGCAAGAGTGGTGCAAGATGAGAGTGAAAGTAATGCTGAAGTAGGACATGTCACGTCTAGTCAGAGGTCTAACGGAGAGGTCATGTCTGTGAACGGTGAGCCACATAGTGAACCTAGTGCTAATGATAATCATGACACACAGGCACATGAAGAGGCAGGTATGCAGGTTGACCCGTCACAATGGGGACATTGAGAACACCACGTATGGACCCGTCCGAACGTCTTCACTCACACAGGCAATGCGAAGCAGCCTGAACAACTTGGACTTTGGAGCCCCAATGAGACGAAGAAACATGGACGAAGTTTTGAATGTTGAACATCAAAAAGGGATGCACTTGTGTGCATTTGTGACTGAGCAAGAAAATGAAGGGAAAGCTAGGAAAGTGAAACACCGTGAGTTGAACGCCAAGAACCTGTCCCCAGACAAAAGAAGGGAATTGGACAATGCTAGAAGTAAGGAATGGAACAAGCTCATCAACTCAGGTGCTATGATAGTTCACCATGGAGGAGAAGCATCTAAAATTGTTGATGAAGTAGGATCCGACAGAGTGCTGCAGTCACGCTTTGTGTACACCTCAGACGATGGAACCAATGAAGGCGTGCTCAAAGCAAGGTGGTGCATCAAAGGATACCTTGATCCTGACGTGTTGGATGTCAAAACAGCTTCACCGACATTGAGCAATGAAGGATTTGCAGTGACATTGCAGATCGTGGCGAGTCATCATTGGGAAATGGTGATTGCAGACATTGAAGGCGCATTCCTACGAGGAGATACCATAAAAAGAGAAAAAGGAAAAATTCTTGTTAGCCTGCCACGAGATAGTTCCAGGTTTGCCAGCGACATCCATTTGCGAGTTGATCAAACCTGTGTACGGGTTGGTGGACGCTCCGAAGTTGTGGTGGGATTCATTGACCAAGACATTGAAGCAGCTAGGCATGATCCAATCAGGCTTGGACAGTTGCATCTTCTACAGCAGGACGCAAAGTGGAGCATTGCAAGGCATTGTAGCTTTTCATGTGGACGACCTGCTCATAGGTGGAACAGAAGAGTTTTTCAAGAATGAATTCACTAACTGAAGCAGAAATACCCTTTTAAACATGTGAAGAAAGGAGAAGGAGAATTTTTGGGAAAATTCTTGAAACAACGTGATGACCACAGCATTGTTGTGCAACAGAAAGAATATGCTGACACTTTGGAAAGCATACACATCACGAAAGAAAGAAGAAAAGAAAAAGATAGTGAAACGACGGCAGCTGAGAAAACGCAAGTGAGAGGAGTTTTAGGTGAGATTCAGTGGCTAGTCACAGGGTCTAGACCAGACCTTGCTGCAGGATGTTCACTTCTTCAACAGAAGATTTCAAAGTCAGTTGTGCAAGATTTGATAGAGGTGAACCGGTTAGTTGCTATGGCTCGAGACCATTCAGGAATGGAAATTGTGGTGAAGCCACTCGATCCTCGAACGATTGAGTTTGCATCATGGTCGGATGCCAGCTTCGCAAACGCTGAAGCTTGGAAGAGCCAGGGCGGATATATGATTTGTGCTGTCGAACCAGGCCTACGGCTGGATGACTGGTCAAACTTGACCCCTTTGAGATGGCGAAGCTACAAGCAAGATAGGCAAGTAGCATCAACACTAGGAGCTGAGCTCCTAACACTGTCAAGAACCATTGCAGAGACCAAATGGGTCAGGTCTCTTTGGACAGAGGCGATGTATGGCAACTACAAGATGGAAGAAGACCAGATATGGACTTCGAGGATTCCCATCACCATTAGTGTGGATTCTCGCCCTGTGTTTGACCACCTGAACGGACAGCTGATGACAATCAATGACAAGAGACTGGCAATCGAAATGCTGTTGGTGAAACAAAATATATCTCGTGATGGAGTTTCCATTCGATAGCTGCCAACAGATCACATGCTGGTCGACGGGTTGACGAAGCTTGGAGCAAAAATGGACCTCCTGAGGAAAGTGATGATGTATGGAAAGATGAAGCTGAAGGAGGATCCCACAGTCCTCCAATGGATTGGAAAGGCCAAGAAAGGAGGATTATTGGAGTTTGTTTTGTGGTTGTTGGTGGTTTGCGTGTGTTTTGGTTCGTGTTTTCGAATGAACAAGTCAAAGATCCGAAGATGACACAAATCAAAAAGGGATGTGTGAAAAGCATGCATCGATTTGTGTCAGTAGAAGTTCATGAGGATATGTGAATATCCGCTACATACCGGTACGAGCCCCCCTTTCAGCTATGGAGAAAACGACCGTGTTGCGATGGCGTCATGACCACTGACAGACGAAACCTCGTTGGGTCTGTCACCACTGTCTATCACTGTATCTAAACACATTCAAGATCTTCTGGCTCGTTTCATGCCTTGCTGGGCCAAGCCGTAGAATATCCCAGCCAACGCCTGGAGGCTGTTACCGCAAATGTCAGGCTCAGATGGTCTGGCATCTGCCAACAAAAACCCTTGAAAGATCGTGGATCACTCAAAATTGAGGATTTTACCGTATATGGGAGGCAGGCAAAATGTTAGTCAGAGGATCAATTCGTATCAATTCAAATGCTGAAAGAGCAGCGAAACAGTAAGGGCTAGGAGATCAAAGCCTGGCTTTGCGCTCGCTGCGCAGGCTGCCCATACATGGCCACTGCTCCACTCCTTATACCTTTGTTCTCTATATGTGTAGAGAGAGAGAGAGAGAGAAAAAAAAAAACAATAAATAAATAATGTCAATTCACGACTACCATAGTCATGATGTGCATGTCCACCCAATTTGTGTCGATTCTTTTGCCACAAAAACAGGTCTTGCTGCGGGCTCAAATAAGAAAGGCATGCCAAAATGAGCACCTATGCTGTTCGTAACGACTCAACTGCACATGCCTACACACGCGTTTCTGAAAAAGTCCCTGCATTGTGGACCACAAGCAATCGAAACTTTTGGCTGACCCCATCCAGCCGAAAGTTGTGAACTACAAAAACAATATATAGTTCAGCTTAGCTCTGTACATGTTGCCCAAAGGCTGTCCGTCCCCACAAGATCGAATTATGCCTGCCATGACCCCAAGGCTCGTGCATCAACCACACAGGCTGACGTCGATAAGAAGCAAAACACTGGAAGCAACTTCTGTGGGTTTGTCTCTTCGGATCAGGGCGTAGGCAGGAAGTGTTGCAACACAATCCTCGAAAAACTTAGCGACTCGATTCAACTCGATCGAATTGTCACAGGCAGCTAGCCGTAGAGGATGTTTTACACACAAGTCGCGCAACACTTCGAAAAAGACCACATACGAGCGGGTCTTATCTCAAAAAGAAGGTAATGCGCCGCTGCTTCAAAGCTCTCCTGGCCGATTCAATGGCTGCTGGTCAAGGTCTTTGCTTGCGTCAAGACATGCAGCATGTGTGTTCACCTGCTAGGCCCAGGTTTTTGAGGCATTCTCACCACTTCGGGCCTCAGTGTAGGAAATGTCTGCAACAAGTTCGGAACAAAACCCAATGGCGATACTTACAATCTCCCCGCGCAGCCGCGCAGGGGCTGGCCAGCCATTCAGGTTCTTTGAGTGGCCATTGTTGTGTTCGGTCAGCCCACACGCAAGAGCATCCAATGCCTTGAACGATTTTTCGTTCGTATGGTTGGAACAGACAATTTTTCTACTGAAATATTGAGCAAAGGCCGAATCCCACCACGGCACGTCAACAGAACCTCCCAACTCCCGACCAAGCAAACACCGGGGAAACCCGCGCAAGAGCCGGCCGACCACAGCATGTCAGCTGAACCTCCCAACTCCTGAAGCACACAGGGAAACTCAGGGCAACAACCCAAGCCGACCAAAGTGCGCCAGTTGACCTGGGCTGCCTTCACGACAGGTCGGCGAGATTGCGCCCGTTGCGAAGGCGATTCGAAGGCGATTCTGCACAGCACGGCCCCAATTGTCCACCACCGGTGTGGCGTCGTTGGCACTTTCGCTGGTTGGGTGCAAGTGCGCAACCTGATTTGCACCGCAGACGACAAGTGTTGGGATGAGGGGCCCCCGGATGATACGGAACCGACACAGGTTAACCCAAAACATAGTCTTGCCGGCAGCTGGCAGCGGCAACAAATAGTCGCGGCGGGCAAGTACATGTAAAGCGCTTTGTTCCTTGTGTGGTGCATGAGTTTCCGAAGGAGCTGCACATGCGTTGGGGTTATGCGGGCGTGCAGGGCAATGGCACCACCGCGCGAACCTCGACGCGAGGCACAAGACATGCAAAAGCAGGTCAATTCCAGCGGCAGTGTGACTGCCATTCACATCTGCGTTGCTGGCGCGAACCTTTAGTGTGACCACACTGCTTGGAGAAAGGCAGCGGTTTTCTATTGTTACAAAGTTTTACTCTCCCTTATTTCTTTTTGAGGTCGCTTCGTAGATGAAGACGATGAACTGGAGGAGCTGCCTGATGAGGAAGTTGGTCTCCTGGCTGTAGCAGGAAGCGCCGATCGAGTTACAATATGCTTGCCATGTCAGCCATGCAAGTACACCGTGCCGGCGGGGGCCAATCAAGCCGCCCACACATGAGGCCCTTCAGTGCCCTCAAGTCTCAAGTTCTGATAGCACATCTAAATTGAAAACATCCACTGGCGCACACAACCTCGAGCCTTGGGCAAGGCACGTCATGAAACGGTCCATGTCTGACACCCTGCCTTTTCGACAGAAATGCTGAAATGCGTGTCTCCAAGATCACCACTTATGGGGAAACCGCTTCGATATCGTGGGTCTACTTGGCTTCAATCCATTCGTGAGTTCCCGTGGCCAAAATGCCACTGCATCCAGCTTTCATCTTCTAACTTCTAGCTGCGCGCTCTCTCTCTCTCTCTCTTCTTTCCTTTCGCCTTACCATGGCCTTTGGTGTTGTAAGGCCCGGCCGCTTTACTTCGTCGTTCTCTTTCCTTTTTGCTTCAAGTTTTGACTCGTTCTTTCCTTTTCCCCCTTTTTTTCTTTGCTGCCTTCAATCTCGTTCTCTACTTCGTAGTCTTCTTCAGTTGGGCCTGCTACAGTTACAGCTATTTCTGCTTGTCTTCATGCGTGGGGCCCTTCAATTCGACCTTGTCATTCCCAGCGCCCCCATGGCGCCATAAGTCATCCATCTGGCCATCTTCACTTCGGGCCACTCTGGTCTTCACGCCCTTCTTTCACCAGATGTAGTTGATGATCCTCTTCCTTGCTGTTGGTCCACCTCTCTGCACATCGATGAAACGCTTCATCAAACCGTCAACACCATCTTGAAGTGCGTCGTCTGTTTGATCTCGTCTCTTCATCTCTCTGAACTGTTTGCCCTTTTCGAGCAGATAGACTTGAAGGCCTCTACCTCTGCAACGAGTTCGAATCATCCGGTCCATACACAGGCTGGTGTCTCCCGAACTCTGGAGCCTCGGGTTCCACATCATTTTCTTCTCTTTCCAACCTCACCGTTCGAATGTGGAAATGGAGCTGTCCAACTTCGCGCAATCCTCACAGATCTCCTTCTTCTTCCTCCTCTTCCTCTTTTTCTCGAAGCCCTGGTGGTAGCGAGGTCACCACCTGATTGAACGGCTATCCTGGGTCACCTGCCCATGCTAACCGCCCCCTCACAAACCAACCTCGACTCGCATCCCATTCGTTTGGGCCATTCTCTACTGGCATGTCTTCATACCAGTCATTGGCACCGACCTCCTTGGTGGACTGCTTGGATCTTGCCGCCTTCCCTTGCTCCTTCTCTGCTTAGTTCTGGAATCACCAACTGCTCATCCATCTTTCAATCCAACTCCAATCACCATGAACAAGACGATCACGCATGGGACCGTGATGGTTTGCCCCAAGCGAATTTCGTTGCGCGGCGTGGCCCAAGGCGACATTTTCCAGCAACGCACTGAGCGTCAATCTGTCAAGTTTCTTTGCCAGTTGGTTTGCAGTGGTTGAGTTGCTTCCTGTTTTGCTTTCTCAGTCTCAAATTCTCCTTTCCCAAATTCTTCACCCTCGTCAAACCGATGAAGAACACCCTCATTTTTGTACCTGAGAGGACCTTTGCGCCAAGATCCGTAGGTTTCGTCATCGCATCAATGCTCCTTAAATCTCTTCCCTGCCTCTCCTGCGCCAAAGAAGCCTCCCTGAAAGATGTTTGATCTTGCCAACACCTTCTTTCTGCGCAGCGGCAGGGCTCGAAAAATTGTCACCATAGACCACAAGCGAGGACCGCGAACAGTACTTGTATCTGGGGCGTTTGGTTCTGCTGTTTGCTTCCTCCCAGCCTTTTGTCCAATAGTCGTTGATGACGTCGAAGTACTCTTTGTGAATGTGGAGGTAGAGGTCTCTTGTCTCGCAGCGTTGTCATCTGTTCTCACAGCTACTTTGTCTTGCCACATCACTGTGATTTTGTTCCATGTGTTCGCAAGGTTGCTTGCCTCACTTTTTGTCACGATGCGCAAAGCAGCCTGAACTGCAAGATTGATTTCTCTTTCCATGTCACTGGTTTGCGGCGTAAAGGTGATTCTTCGCGGCTACTTGCCAAAGTAGGCTGTTTTGTTGTTGGAGTCCCAGGTTGTTGCTGGGCGGCGCTTGTTGTAGTGCTTGTAGATGTATGCTTCAAAGGTATGTTTGGCTTGGTGTTCCAGTGGAGGATGGAAATTGGTGATCTGCGGTATCGTCCGAAGTTGTATTGCGCACTGTCCTTCAACCCCCGCCTTGTGCATGTACCACTACAGGACACTGTCCCGCTCTGCCTCCGTGAGTTCCTGTGGCCAGCCTTTTGCCACTGTTTGGTTGGCAACTTCTCTCTGTTGGTGGGAGTAGAGCGTGTCGTGGACATGCTGGGCTAGGACGTCGACATCCCTGATGTCTGTGGTGAGCGTCTCTGCTTGTTTCTCAAGATGTTGTAAGTTTTCTTGTAGGTCGATGATTTGTTGTTGTATGTCCTAGACGTATGGTGGCAGCTCTGCGCTTTCCATGGATTGTTGCATTTTGGTGAGTATCTGCTGCGCTACTGTGATCTGCTCTGCAAAGCTGCCTGTTCAGGTCTGCCTGTGGCTTCTTTAGATGTAGTCGCTGGCTTCTTGGCGGTCTGCGGCGTCTGTGCTTGTAGCGCGCGCTCCTCTACAGAGGCTTGCTGCTGCTTCCATCGTGGTTCTTTCCCTTTTTGGTGTTCTTTGGTGTAGGTTTTGTAGGAGCTGGGTTGCGTGGGCTGCGCTGGGAAAAGCTCTCTCTGCGTCTGTCTTTCTTCTCTGCTTCATTTTCTTCGTCGTTTCTCTTGGTTTTGGGTTGTCGGCTCATTGATGATGGGGTGGTATCTTCTTTCCTTTTATTCCCCAAACAGTTTACTGTTAGGGGTTCTCAATGCTTTAAAGAATGGTCGCCTTGGTGCTGGATGGTCTGGTCGGGTTCCCGGCCGGCTTGTCTCCCACTTCCTCATTTGTCTCCCAGTTCTTTTCATTTGTTTCCCAGGCTGGGTGCTGGCTTGTCTCCGACTTCCTTTCATTTGTTTCCCACTTCTTTTCATTTGTCTCCCACTTCTTTTCAATTGTCTCCAGTTCTTTTCATTTGTCTCTCAGGCTGGGTGCTTGTGGTCGGGTTCCCGGCTGGCTTGTCTCCCACTTCCTTTCATTTGTCTCCCACTTCTTTTCATTTGTCTCCCACTTCTTTTCATTGTCTCCCAGGGTAGGTGCTTGTGGTCGGGTTCCCGGCCGGCTTGTCTCCCACTTCCTTTCATTTGTCTCCCACTTCTTTTCATTTGTCTCCCAGGCTGGGTGCTTGTGGTCGGGTTCCCGGCTGGCTTGTCTCCCACTTCCTTTGTGGTCGGGTTCCCGGCCGGCTTCCTTTCATTTGTCTCCCACTTCTTTTCAGGCTGGGTGCTTCTGGTCCGGTTCCCGGCTGGCTTGTCTCCCACTTCCTTTCATTTGTCTCCCTTCATTTGTCTCCCACTTCTTTTCATTTGTCTCCCAGGCTGGGTGCTTGTAGTCGGGTTTCCGGCCGGCTTGCCTCCCACTTCCTTGCATTTGTCCCCCACTTTTTCGCCAACCAGTTTACTGTTAGGGGTTCTCAATTCTTTCTTAAGATGTGTCCGCCCTTTGTGTCACTGCTGGTGTCCGAGCATTTCTATTCATTTGTCTCCCAGGTCTGTCACTGCTGGTGTCCGCCCTTTTCCGGTGACCATGCAGCATTTCTAGTCGTTTGTCCCCCAAATCTGTCACTGGTGGTGTCCGCCCTTTTTCGCTGGTCGTGTAGCATTTCTATGCATTTGTCTCCCAGGTCTGTCACTGCTGGCGTCCGCCCTTTTCGCCGGCCATGTAGCATTTCTATTCGTTTGTCTCCCAGGTCTGTTACCGCTGCTGTCCGCCCTTTTCCGCTGGCCATGTAGCATTTCTATTCATTTGTCTTCCAGGTCTGTCATTGGTGGTGTCCGCCCTTTTCCGTTGGCCATGCAACATTTCTATTAATTTGTCTCCCAGTCTGCGGTGTCCGCCCTTTTCCGCTGGCGATGCAACATGTCTATTCATTTGTTTCCCAGGTCTGTCACTGCTGGTGTCCGCCCTTTTCCGATGGCCATGCAGCATTTCTATTCATTTGTCTCCCAGGCCTGTCACTGGTGGTGTCCGCCCTTTTTTGCTGGCCATGTAGCATTTCTATTCATTTGTCTGCCACATCTGTCACTGCTGGTGTCCGCCCTTGGGCGCTGGCCATGTAGCATTTCTATTCACACTGGTGATGTCCGCCCTTGTCCGTTGGCCATGAAGCATTTCTATTCATTTGTTCCGCTGGCCATGCAGCATTTCTGTTCATTTGTTTCCCGGGTCTGTCGCTGGTGCTGCCGCCCTTTTCCGCTGGCCATGTAGCATTTCTATTATTTGTCTCCCATGTGATTTCTTTCTTTTTGCCTTTCAGGTTTGGTGCCTGCGCTGCTGTTTTCTGCCCTGTCCGCTGGAACAGGTTCACCTGTGAAAGGTTCTTGCTCCTTTGAAAGGGGTGCGTGACTGTCTCCGGGATTGCATTCCTGCCACACTGTGTAACTCTCTCCGCTTTGTTTTCCTTTTCGGGCAAGCGTTGGATGAAAGACCGGATTGATTTTCGGCGGCGTGGCAGCGATCTCTCTGTTCAGTTGGGACGGAGGGCGTACGTCACGCGCCAAAAATCAATTTCATGTCGCATCCTTCGCTCCCCATGCTTTTATTTCTTGTCCTCACGTGGTCAGCTCCCCGCTGATTGATTCATGTGTCTCCCAGCCTGTCACTGGTGGTGTCCGCCCTTTTCCGCTGGCCATGTAGCACTTCTATTCTTTTGTCTCCCAGGTCTGTCATTGGTGTCTATTGGCCATGAAGCATTTCTATTCATTTGTCTCCCAGGTCCATCACTGCTGGTGCCATGTAGCATTTCTATTCATTTGTCTTTCAGGTCTGTTAGTGGTGGTGTCCGCCCTTGTCCGTTGGCCATGAAACATGTCTATTCATCTGTTTCCCAGGTCCGTTACTGCTGGTGTCCGCCCTGTTGGCCAGGTAGCATTTCTATTCATTTGTCTCCCAGGTGTTTCACTGCTGGTGTCCGCCCTTTTCCGCAGGCAATGCAGCATTTCTATTCATTTGTCTCCCAGGTCTGTCACTGCTGTGTCCGCCCTTTTCCGTCGGCCATGCATCAGTCTCCCAGGTCTGTCACTGTTGGGTGTCCGCCCTTTTCCGCTGGCGATGCAACATTCTATTCATTTGTTTTCCAGGTCTGTCACTGCTGGTGTCCACCCTTTCCGCTGGCCATGCAGCTTTCTACACTGGTGCTGCCGCCCTTTTCCGCTGGCCATGTAGCATTTCTATGCATTTGTCTCCCGTGCGACTTCTGTCTTTTTGCCTGGTGCCTGCGCTGCTGTTTTCTGCCGGACTGTCTCCGGGAGTGCATTCCTGCCACACTGTGTAACTCTCTCAGCTTTGTTTTCGCTTTCGGGCAAGCGTTCCATGAATGACCGGATTGGATTTTGTGACAGTCTCAGGGCATGCGTCAGGCACCAAACATCAATTTCATGTCACATCCTTCGCTCCTCATGCTTCTATTTCTTGTCCTCACGCGGTCAGCTCCTTGCTGATTGAGCAGCATGACCAGCATCATGTTCGCACTTGAAGAATAATTCCCCAAGAGGTTTACTGTCAGGGCTTCTCAATTCTTTCTTAAGATGTGTCCGCCCGCTCTGTACTGCTGTGTCCGTCTTTGCCTTGCAATCCTCTACACTCGTCTCCCAGCTCTGGGTTGCTGTGGCCGCCTCTGCCTTCCAGTCCTTTGTCTCCCAGCTCTGGACGTCGCAAGCTCTAGTTTCGATGTTGAAAAACACAAACTGTTTGGGGTCTACGGTGGTGTAATTTCTTCACCTCAGCCTCTGCATCCATTGCTGAGGAGTTTGCTTGGCTCATATCGCCCCACTTCTGGGGCGCTCGGTTTCTACCATGGGCCTCTGATTATTTGAGCCCCAACGCCTACCTTGGCGCACACAAACGCCCTGTTTCTCCTGTGAACCTTGAGCCTTGAGCAAGGTATGTCATGAAACGGTCCACGTCTGACGCACATCAACCATCGCGCGAAGCTGGCAAAGGAACTCACGTGGCAGCTGCAACCTTCCTCCGCGGCGCTTGGTGCTGCCTATCTGCGACGCGCTGCTCCTTGAGACTGGTTGGATCAAATCGAGGTCGTGAGAAATTACATTCAATGACACCCCAATGGCAACTGCCAGGGGAATACATATTAGCTGTTCAACCCCAGCACACTCCTAGGAACTCCAACAGCGAAGAGAAGAGAATCTGCGCATATGTTCCCGTGCTAAAAAATATTTGTATCTATATGTGTGTGTAAATATGCATATGCGCTCGCCCCCCCTGTACCTACCTTTTGGGTGATTCTGTCAGATGTGGACCAGAGATCACTTCGATATGCATATATATATATATCAAAAACTTATCTAAAAGTTGCCACTCCAAAAGCTTTCTTCTGGGTCCTTGGGAATGGCCACTTCTCTGCTCAAGAGCTATAAAACCTTGCATTGCAAAGGGTTTCTTTCTGGATGTCTGGGACCCTCTGGGAATGATCGCTTCTATATTAAGAAGCTTTATCCGAATGTGTCCATTCCAAAAGCTATTATTGATCTGTGGGAACGATCACTTCTATATGATTTTTTTATAGAAAATGATATGTATAGAAGCTTAAATTTCCAAAGTTGCCCTCTGCGTCTCTAGGGAATTTTTAAGGCCCTATACAAAGGCGTTCATCTCAAAAGCTAAATCTTCTAGATCTCTGTGAAAATAGAACTGCCCATTAAGAGCCCCTCATCACAGATAGAGGATGCCTTCCATGAAAGATCAAAGATCTTTGTGGATGTGAAATGGCACATATATCTGAGTAACATTGGATGAAACTTTACTAAGACTGGTTCAAACAAACTGAAAATAGATTTCAACATTCAAGCAAGTTGCAGTTATATAGTGAAACATCAATGTAAAAAGAAAAAATTATTGAATCCAAACTAAAAGTAAAGTAAAAACAAACATAGATGAGATTTATGGCCAAGTCCGAATTTACTTTTTGAGAGCAAGTTAAGCATATAGATTATTTGTGTTCTGTGTTAAAACGCAAAGTTTTCCAAAATAGATCAATCAAAATATGTTGAAGTTGTAAATGAAAAATGATGGTCAAAAAATAAAGTAAATATAAAAGCAAGCTCCAATAAATTTCACCAACGCACCAAATTCCATTTAGTAAAGCATCAAATTTTAAAGTCTATGCAAATGAACTGAAAGCGATTTAGATATACAAACACAAGCAAAACATTTAACTAAAACTGAGCTGAAAGTATACAAAGTCTATTTGAGAACATACTAAAGTCACTAAAACATATTTTGTTAAGATACTATTTGAACGGAATAAATAACAAAACAAACAACTGCCGTTTAAATTACGGGTTAACAACTGCCGTTTACTTAAAGAACAAGTTATGGCTAAATTTCCTTTTGTAAAAACACAAACAATTACAAAAATAGGACGCTCATAATTGAACACGAACATATGTCTTTTAGGACTCTTTTTAGTGTTCAAAAACAATGCATTTCGTTCAACAAACTGTTCTGTAAACCCTAAACCCTAAAATCATTTCCGCAGTTTTGGTATTATGGTATTGCGGGTTGCTAAAACTGCACAGCCCTATGTCCTCAAAGCGCTCAGTGCACTGATTGTATTTTTGTATTTTGGTTTTGGAGGCAGACCCAAGAACCACCAAAACTGCACAGACCTATGCCCCCAGAGTGGCTGAGGTCAGGTCATGGGGTCTGCAGTTTTTGCACTTTGGTTCCAAAGCAAAGATACTAAAATACCAAAACTGCACAGATCTATGCCCCCAGATTGGCTGAGGTTTGGCCAAGGGAAAACCAAAGAACCAAAGTACCAAAACTGCGCAGACCTATGTCCCCAAAATGGCTGAGGTCAGGTCATGGGGTCTGCAATTTTGATACGTTCATACGTTTGTTCTAAAGCCAAAATACCAATACTAAAACTGCACAGACCTATGTCCCCAGAGTGGCTGAAGCCAGGTCACGGGGTCTGCAGTTTTGGTACTGTGGTACTTTGGTTTTCCAGGTCGTAAACTCTGCAGTTGTTGTACTTTGGTACTTGGGTTTCAAAACCACAATACCAAAATACTAAAACTGCACCGACCTATTTGTCCACTGTGGCTGAGGTCAGGCCATGGGGCCTGCAGTTTTTGTACTTTAGTACTGTTGTTGCCCCAAGAAATTCAAAATACAAAAACTGCTTTGAATGTATGTATACAAGGTATAGGAGAAAACCACAAGGCACCAATGGTGAGCAAATAGAAAGTCAACACCAAACACTGTAAAATACAATAAATCCAACCAAAACGGAGGTACCGGTAGGGGTATGTATATGTATATATATGTATATATACTGCGAACTTTTTCCTTAATCCAAAGGGCTCCTGTATGGTCTATTGTACAAACTGCAACGCTGATGATGCTATGTACACTAGCTGTGATTTACACAGAAAATGTTTCGCACTACTTCTTGTGAGCGATCGAATTGCTACTTCAAACTCACTCTGAGATTCTTTGTACTGGTCTATCTGGGTTGTCTCTTCTCATAACTGCACATTCTAGCAACTCTTGGTACTTCTCCAGTTCTTTTTTAACTTGGTCTGCTACATCTTGTAGCCCTCTTCCCATTAGACCCCATTGTCTTTCATGGGGTTGCTCAAGCTTTGCTTCTAGTCGACCGCGCATTTAGCTTGCTTGCTCTACCTCATACTCCTCTCCAATTGATAGTTCCCTAGTTCCTGGTCTGAACATTTTGTTCAATGGTCCTTCTGATGGGGTTGCTCCATCCATGGCTGCCTGCAACATCACTCGATAACCTTGATATTGCCCTTCTGTCGCTCTCGTATCTTCCAAGCTCCTTCTGGCTAAGGGGTTTCCTGCGTTCATTTCACCTAGTACATCATAACTGATGACAGTGTGAGTATCTGGTGTTTGTTTCTCCACAAAGTCTCCATTGAGAACCAACCACCCATACAATTGATTCTGGCATATTCTCAAGTCTTTTGAAGCTGAATTCTGTTTCTTCTGCTTTGAAACGAGTGTTTTCCATAGCTGTGCAGCAGCTATTCTCAAAGTGTCTGTAGAGCTTCCATAGTACAAAGGTCGCTGCTGCAAAACCAATGATAACAATTGTAAGAGTCACAATGATCAGGACATTCCAGTTCTCATTGAATTCTTTTCCTCCTTCTACTCCACACTGGATGTTTCCTTTCTCTTTGATGAATGCTTCTGTAACCATTGGCTGCATGCCCTCCAACGCTACCATTCTCACAATAATCTTGGCAATTTATTGAAAATACTATTTCTCTTCAAGCACCCTTCTCTCATGCTCTCATACTCTTGTCCGCTCTTCACTGCGCCAATACCCAATGAGGTTTATCAAGTATCTGGTTCTTAGTCCTTGAAGTGGCTTGGTGTTGATGTCTGCCATGTTGCTGTCTGTTGGTATTTGTACAATCTTGAAATCTTTCCTGCTATCAACCCAAAGCAACTTCCCATCCAAATGTCTCACTTGTCCAACTCCTCTCTTCATCAAGTTGGCGCGCACTTGAAGAATGAGTGAAAATGTAATGGTCCACCTTTGCCCCAAGAGCAAACTCAAGAACTGAGCGAACGCAGATTCCATCTGACGCTGAAGAAACTATTGCGCGCAACTCTGCTTCACATGAAGATAAGCAATGGACAACTGTTCAATGCATGGAGTCCTCCTGAAGTTGATTTTCTGCGGCTCTTGTTTCCACCCCAATCTGAATCTGAGTGAGACTGTTGTCAAGCGCCAATAGCTTTCTCCTTTCTTGACATAGCCTTCTCCTGCTTGTGGAAATTCAACTACTAAATAGTCCAGAGTCATCTTCAAGTATCCTAGGAACTTTTTCAAGTGATGAAATGACATAGCTGTTGGATTTGACATTCTTGAAGCCGATTCCTTCACTGTAGGCGCTACATCATACCTCTCTTGGCATGGGTAGATACCTGGGCCAACAATGCTTCTGAAAAGGCTAATCTTCTCTTGTTCACGCAAGACTTCTGATATACCTTCCGTCTGAATTGAGTTGTCTGATGGTAACTGCTGAAGTTTGATCTTCCCAATCTGCTCTTCATAGGCTTTCAGCTTCTGCTGGACGCAGTTACCTGGCTGGATCCAAAGAGAAGTTGAACTCATCACCAATCTTCTCAATTTTGCTCACACTGGTGTCAAAAGTGCCTTTGACCTTTGGAAGAAGGATTGCATTGATGTACTTTGAACAAGCTGTGAAAATCAAGTCAACCACATGAATCAAACTGATACTCTTCTCATTTCTTCCTAGGAAACTCACAATTGAATTCCTCGGTGAAGTGCTCTGCGAAAAAAGTCAAGCCATGCTTTTGCTCCAACTCCTTGTCCAGGCAAATTTCTCTTTGCCGAGAATTCTTCTCCTCTCAAGTTCACATCAAAACATCCCAGCATCTGGCAAAATGCTCCTTCCCCCTCTCTTGCTTCTTCCTCCTTGCTGACTCTCTGCAAGAATACTGTGGATAGAACCGTCAGTACATGTCCTGAAGTCGCTGGTGAGAAAATGTAATCTCTCTTTCCTTCAGCGAAAGCCTTGCAACTAGTCTTGATCTTCTCTTCCACCTCCTGCTTGTTGTTCCATCTTCATGGTGGTAAAGGTTCTTGCTCCAGTCATACACATTGCATGTTGTCAGGAAACTGATTCCTTCTGGGCTACCTTCTGGTCTCTCTAGCATTTGCATCTTCTGGAGTCTTTTCCCGTTACTCTGTCCACCCATTCTTCTGGATCTTCTACTGGTTCATGTTCTCCATCACGCCATAAGCACTCAGGTCCATTCACTTCATCTTCTTCTGGCTCATCTCATTCTTCTTCCCAGTCTTCTTCATCGACTTCTTCTGCGACGAGGGATAGCTCATCGTCTACATGATAAAGGTCTTCGCCTACAACTTTCACCAGATTGATCTTGGCTTTCTTACTTGAAACATCTGATGGCCTGGGCTTCTTCATTGGGCTTTCTTCTTCAAGCAACTCAAACGCTTCCTTCCCTTGGTCTTGAAGGCGCTGATGGTGATCTCAATGAAGAAAGTTCAGGAGTAACTGGATTGGGTTGTCCTGCTGGCTATGATGTAGCTGGAAATGCTTTCACCTTCTCGAATGTCTTCTCATCTGCAAAGAGAACTTTCCGCTTCTTACTTGGCTTGGAGTTTCTTCTCCACTTGGCCTCCTTTCACCTCCATCTCTCTTCATTGCTTCCACAGGGATTTCCAGCATGGCTGGAATCTGCATTGGTTCTGGGAATAGCGCTTCTTCTTTCTCTGAATCACGTCCTCCTTCAAGAGCTTTTGCCATTACCGCCCCTGCGTCCTCGCCCTTGAGGAATTTCTGTCTGCGCTGCTGGTAATGCTTCTGCCCTTCTCTTTGCCGCAATGATTCTGCCTCCAAAGTTTGCTTGGCATTCCCATGAGTAGGCATTGAAACTTTTGTAGGTTGGCAAATACTTGGTCCAATCTTGATCTGTTATTCTGATGCGTTTGCTTAGTACTACCTGCACACCATCTGTCAGCGCATAGGTGTCTTGTGTCTCAACCTTTCCCAAGAACAAGCATAGACGCCATCTTGCTTCTCCTCCGTTGAGACTCTTCGCGTAACCATGAACTGGCTCAGCATACTCAGCCAAAATTTCTTTGTAACTCTTGCCATAGACAAGCTCATAGGGGGTTGCACCCTCAACGGGCTGAAATCTATTCACCGCCCAACTGGCATGTCTTGCTGCCCAAGTCCAACGTGCATGATCTGATCCTATCTTGATACCAAGTCTTGACTGCACGTCTTCAATGAAACTTCGTGCAAGTTTTCTCACTCTGTCAACTATATTCTCTAACAGACATGAATGGTCCCCAAGGTTTGAAGCAATCAATCTCGCCATTGATCAGCATCTTGAGAATTTGTCTTGTTGTGGGTTCACTGTCACTCCTGTAGGTGGTTCCTGAATACCCTGACAACTGGCTGAAAATCATCAACTCTTGCACAACTAGGCGAAATTGGTTCTTGCTTCCGAATGGCACAACTGAATGAACCCAGTCTGGCTGTCAATTGCATCTAACCAACATACTGCTCTTTTGCTGACTTTGTTTCTGAGTCTCTTGCTCTTGTGCAGCAAAAGCCAAAGCTCACCTCAGGAATACAGAGCTCGATGCTCAATACACTACCAATTGGCATATGGCATATGCGTCAAACCTGTGCCTTGCCTGAGTGGCTTCACCTGGCATCTTTGCCACGCTTTGACCTAATGCCACCCTTGTCTCTTGAGCTTTTGCTTCACTCGCCAAGCTTTTGGCATGCAAGGGTTCCATTTTCTTGTTGCAATTGAGGATCTTTGTAGAGACCTTTAGCTTCGAGCCACTGCCTGAGATACCGAGAAATGAACACGCTGCCCTCAAAGTTGCCAAAGAAGAATCCTTAGTCAACTCCACTCCATTGACCTTTGTCTACATCCATTGGGCTCAATTGTAGGTCACATTCAAGGTCTTCACCTTTCTCTTCTTCTTTCTGACCTTCTACCTCCTTCTCCGGTGGAGTAGGGGTGATCTCTTGGATTGCCTGCTCCACTTCCTTCTTTCTCCCTTCTCTGTTCTCAAGCTTCTTGTATCCTGGTGGTGCTGGCTCATGGCCGAAGATTGCGATTGAAGGAATGACTGCACCATCATCAAATAATTGCTCATCAAGTTCCTCCTTCTTCGTCATGCTTTCGCAACATTCAGGCATTAGCCGTTTACCTCCTCTTTTCACCAAAGCGGGTGACTCTTCCACTTCTGGAATAACTGTGGGATCCACAAATCTTGAAGTCAAAAAGCTTCCAACGAACAGTCCACGCTCATTGAATCTCCTTTTCCAAACCTTCAGGCACTTGCACCTCCGGGCAGCTTTCATCTTCATCTCGAACGACTCTAACGTGGCATTGAACTGTCAAAGAGCGATTTTGCAAGTTGAGTGGTACCTTCAAGTCACTATTCTCCAACATTTGCTGTCTGCTGTTGATTCCCCAACCATGTTCCATAAGCCTTCCATAACAAAGTATGGGCTGGCTCGCAAGGAAATTTCTCCACTTTTCGCACCCCGGCGGGGATACGGCTCCCCTGCGCATCTTGTAGCTTGGTCTTTGCGCTGAAGGTCAATTCACCTTAGAACTGAAGATCACATTCTCTCCCATCAAGGTCACGCAAGGAAATTTCAACGCTTTTTGCACCTCCTGTGGGGATACGATTTCCTTGCGCGTCTTGTAGCTTGGTCTTTGTGCTGAATTGTAATTCTCCTTCCCCATGATCTGCCATACTGAAAGGGACTCGTCGTATCCTCATTCTCTTCCCCAAGTCTCCTCACCATGGGTTCATCATCTGAGATGTCAATCTCTTCAACTTCCTGGATTCTGGCTATCATCATCATCATCATCATCTCCAATGTAGAAGTGAATTACTCGAATTCCATGATAATTGACCTCATCATCCTTTTCTCGCAAGTCAAAGATGACTGGCTCACTGTTCTCAAGTCTCTGCTGAGCTACCCTGTTGGCTAACATTGGCACATTGTTGACCAACTGTATGGGTAGTTACTGATGCTCCTCGCGAAGATGAATGGGCTGGATCACTTGCTACCTGCCGAATATTGTTCCTCCAACAGTCTTTAGCAAGATGTCCTGACTTCCCACAAGTGTAACATGTTGCCACACCTTTACCCGTTTGGTCTTTACCTTTGCCTTTGCCCTTGTGATCACATTCTTTTCCTTTCTGGTCTCCTTTTCCTTTCTTTCCTTTGCGCTTCTTTACCTTGACCTTTCTGATGGTCGTTCTTGCCCTTCTTACCCTTTCCTTTGGCATCTTTTACTCGATCAATGTCCATTGGCATGGATACTTGCCACCATTGAAGTAGCCGACTTGTGTTGAGAACGATCCCATTGCAACACTTGTTCCCTCAAAGTTGAGTATTGAACATTGTCGCCAATTGTCAAATTCAAGTATGAGTTGCCTACACATCTCAAAAAAATAGCAGGTTTCAACTCTTCTTGACTTGTCGTCCCTGCCTTGACCGTCTCATCAGATACCTCTTCAAGCTTCAGAAGTTGAGGTTGTAGTGCGCATGTAGTGGCTGCTCCCAAAAGGCTAAACCTCTAGCCTCTGAAGTAGGTTTCAATTCCTTGTTCAAATTCCTCCAGGCATCAAATCCACTGGATCAAATCCACTGGAGTCCTCCACAGCTTTCACCAATTGCAGTGCTCTTGCCCTCATCAATGAAGCTAACAATCCATAGAGCTTGGTGCACCTGGTCTTCTTCTGCAGCAGTTGCCAAGTCCATGTCAAACTTATCGTTTGGCTTTTCGTGAATTTCCTTCAAGTCCTTCATGTAAGTCTCATCAGCTGCGCTCAAGTATTTCTCAAGTACCCATGACCACACTCTAAATGCCTTGATCTCTTCTTCTTGTGACTTATAGTCAAAGATGTTGGGCTTTGCTTTCATTTTGACCAACCTGTTGTTGATGACTTCTTGCCCTCAACTGCCTTCCTCACTGCCTTCTTCACTGCCTCAGCTGCTGATGCTGTTGCTAGCGTACTCTGTGCTAGAGTCTGAAGGATTTCTCTGATCTCCTCCATCTCCACTGCGCACTAATGTCTTTCTGGCGCAACGTACGGGGTACAGAGCGTCGATCACAACACTTTGTCACCAGCTGTTTGGGTTCCAAAGGCCCTAAATCTATGGCTCAAAATCGCACCCGGGATCCCAGTGACCTAGGGGCTTGTCCTTGGAGGGGGTTACCCTTATCCTTGCTCCGCTACCATGCGAACTTGTTCCTTTATCCAAAAGGGCTTCAGGGCTTCAGTATGGTCTAATGATGGGGCCCTGGGGTGGATGGGGCCCCAGAATAGCTTTTTTTATTCAGGGGTAGGACCGAACGCTGGCCAGAAATTATTCCATATGTGAAGAGTTGTCAGGAATAACTTAAAGCAACTTCCAACATGCGGTCTATATGGCATCCTGAGGGAGGCAGTCTCTTTTCATGGATGTAGTAAAGGCGCAAGGCCTGCACACCACAAGCTTTACTAGTACTTGCGCTGCTAGACTAACCCAAAGATACCAACCCCTCACCAGAAGCCTTACTAGTTTTTGCCCTCCTGTATACAATCTCCATAAACCAGAAATTATTCCAGGGGTGGTTCAGTTCTGGTAGGGGCCTAGAATAATATCATGTCCCCTGTTTGCCTCTATACCTAATCCCGCCTCCCACTATGCCTCACCCAAAACCCATCACAAAACCCTTAAACCTCAAGCTTTCCCAACCCATACCAGAAGACTTAAGTACTAGTAATTTTCATTCTGCTCCCCATTTCCTGCGCAAGATAAAACTATTCCAGGGGTGGTTCTGTTCTGGTGGGGGCCTGGCATAATGTCACCTGCCCTGTCTGTTGCTGGAAAGAAGAAACCAACCCAAAACATCAAACCCTACCAAGCTCTCCAACCTTAGTTACTAGTATTTGTGCTCCTAGGCTCCTAAGACTAACCCAAAATCCCAACCGGAGAGCTCCGAGCTTTCCAACCCATCTACAAGGCTACGAGTTCACCGCTTCCACTTTTCATACGTCTCAGCTCTTTTATCTTTTCCTGCTTGTCAGCTGCTTTTCTGTACTGGGCTACCCCCTGTGTTTAATGGCCATGCATTCAAGAACCTCACCCCACTACACATGGTTTCCAGAAAACCTCTAAGGGTGATGCATAGAAACCAATAGACACATGAGGGAGGCAATTTCATTTTGATGGCAAACATGTAGTAAAGGCAAGGCCTGCGCACCACAAGCTTTACTAGTACTTGCGCTGCCAGAACTAACCCAAGAATCCAAACCCTCACCAGAAGCCTTACTAGTTTTTGCCCTCCTGTATACAATCTCCATAACCACCAGAAATTATTCCAGGGGCGGTTCAGTTCTGGTAGGGGCCTAGAACAATATCATGTCCCCTGGTTGCCTCTATACCTAACCCTGCCTGCCAGTATGCCTCACCCAAAACCCATCACAAAACCCTTAAACCTCAAGCTTTCTCAACCCATACCAGAAGACTTAATTACTAGTAATTTTCATTCTGCTCCCTATTTCCTGCGCAAGATAAAACTATTCCAGGGGTGGTTCTGTTCTGGTGGGGGCCTGGCATAATATCACCTGCCCTGTCTGTTGCTGGAAAGAAGAAACCAACCCAAAACATCAAACCTTACCAAGCTCTCCAACCCTAGTTACTAGTATTTGTGCTCCTAGGCTCCTAAGACTAACCCAAAATACCAACCGGGGAGCTCCGAGCTTTCCAACCCATCTACAAGGCTACGAGTTCACCGCTTCCACTTTTCATACGTCTCAGCTCTTTTATCTTTTCCTGCTTGTCAGCTGCTTTTCCGTACTGGGCTACCCCCTGCCATGCACTCAAGAACCTCACCTCACTACACATGGTTTCCAGAAAAGCTCTAAGGGTGATGCATAGAAACCAATAGACACATGAGGGAGGCAATTTCTCCTTTATGGCAAACATGTAGGAAAGGCAAGGCCTGCAGACCACAAGCTTTACTAGTACTTGTGCTGCTAGAACTAACCCAGAAGCCTTACTAGTTTTTGCCCTCCTGTATACAATCTCCATAGCCACCAGAAATTATTCCAGGTGTGGTTCAGTTCTGGTAGAGGCCTAGAATAATATCACCTCCCCTTGCCTCTATACCTAACCCTGCCTGCCACTATGCCTCACCCAAAACCCATCACAAAATCCTTAGACCTCAAGCTTTCCCAACCCTTTGATGGGGGAACCCCTTGATTGTAAGTTTTTGAACTTGAGCCAGCTGCCATGGTGAGATATGGTGAGCATGCAAACCAATTCCGACCAAATATTATTCCAGGGTACCGTCACATTCCTACTTTATTATTCCACGGTACCATCGACCCACACCAACACCAACATGGTGATTTTAATATTCCTTAAAAAAATATTCTGAAAAATTATTCCTGGAGGTGACCCTACCCTGGAATAATTTACGACGGGAGGGCCCATGTCTAATGTACAAACTGCAATGCTATTGATGCTATGTACACTAGCTGTGACTGTGATTTACATTGAAAATGCTTCACATATATATATATATGTATATATAAAGACTCAGTCCCTCAACGCTCTGTTTTGCTTTGCAAGGTCGAGTT
>CAXAMN010021607.1:270033-301215 GCA_963970005.1 Durusdinium trenchii | reverse complement strand
ATCTTACTCCACTCATCTGACTCCACTCATCTTACACCACTCATCTTGCTCCACTCATCTTACACCACTCATCTTACTCCACTCCTCTTACACCACTGATCTGACACCACTCATTTCACACCACTCATCTTACACCACTCATCTTACACCACTCATCTTACACCACTCATCTCACACCACTCATCTGACTCACATCATCATCTTACAACACTCGTCTTTCACCACTCATCTGAAACCACTCATCTTACTCCACTCATCTGACTCCACTCACCTTACACCACTCATCTTACACCACTCATCTTGCTCCACTCATCTGACTCCACTCATCTTACACCACTCATCATACACCACTCATCTTACACCACTCATCTTTTTACACCACCACTCACATCATCATCTTACACCACTCGTCTTACACCACTCATCTTACACCACTCAACTTACACCACTCATCACACACCACTCATCTGACTCCACTCATCTGACACCACTCATTTCACACCACTCATCTTACACCACTCATCTTACACCACTCTTGTGACTCCACTCATCTTACACAACTCATCTTGCTCCACTCATCTCAACCCACTCATCTTACACCACTCTCATCTCACACCACTCATCTGACACCACTGATCTTACACGACCCGTGGACGCCTGGATGTCGTGGCAGGCACAGCACTCAGTGAACCCGGAGTGCAGATTTCGTGGCAGGCGCAGTACACAGAGCTTGCAGGAGGACTGGACGGACGCGCGGTCGCCGCTGGGCCGCAGATTTCGTGGCAGGCACAGCGCTTGGACGCTGGAGTGCAGATTTCGTGGCAGGCGCAGTACACAGAGCCTGCAAGAGGAGCGGATGGACGCGCGGTCACCACTGGGCCGCAGCTGCCTGTCGCGCAGATTTCGCCGCAGGCACAGCACTTGGTGAACCTGCGGCGCAGATTTCGTGGCAGAGCCTGGAGGAGGACTGGATGGACGCGTGGACGCCGCTGGGCCGCGGCCGCAGATGCTGGAGCGTAGATTTCGCGGCAGGCGCAGTACGCAGAGCCTGCAAGAGGAGTGGATGGTACTCTGAACTTTACGGAGTGCAGTTGACACTTGCGCTGCCTCTGTTCAAAAAGAAATGGCGCGCTGCATGTCTTCTGGAGAAGCTCGTATTGAATGGACATGCAATGCTACACCCGCGCGTTCTGTCTCTCTCATTCCCTCACTCATTCTTTCAATCACGCACTGCTTTCTTTATCGTCTCGTATCTTTCCGTCCTCTGTTCTGATCAGTCTCTACTTCTCATCACTACCACTCATCACACACCACTCATCTCCTTCACTTTTATCGTCCAGTTCTGATCAGTCTCTACTTCTCACTGATAGTTCTGATAAGCTTAACATGTGGGGTTATCCCGGTCCTTTTATTCTTACCTTTCGCCCACGAACACGAGGCCAAAAGGCAGCCGGCGCCGTCCGCCACTTCCCAGTTCCACTCAATTCGCTCGTCGTGCGTCGGCGCACGACTTTCCCTACAACCCTCTAGGTTACCGCACACCTTTGGGGCGGAATGGCAAGACTGAGCTCTTTGACTTTCGCGCATTGGCCTCAGAGGAGACAACAGGCACCTGCCTCTGCGAAGGACAAGGTCACTACGCAGATCTTCCCAACAGTTTTGCGCCCATCTTGTCAGGGCAACCTGCGGACTACAAAGAGCGGCGGCGAAGGATACAGCGGTATCACCGCAAGCTGACACTCTCCACGAGATCCAACGAAACTCAACATTGTTGGATCCTTCAAGAGGGTAGTCTGGTGACCGTTTGAAGGTTGGAGCTTGCAACACCCGGACTTCGATGAGGTCTTGAAAGCGCTGGTAAAAACTCGCCTGACAATTTTGAAGGCTTAAGCGTCTGCAAAGGTTGGGGGACCAGACGATTCTCACCCGCGTCAATCACAATGAAGCGGTGTTCCAGCACAAGGTTTCAGTTTCGGGCTGCTAAGGCTTTGAAGACACTCCCTCCCCCACGACTATATACATCACCTACGACCCTGGCACTTTGGCGTCAGGACCACCGAGCCGCGCATGGCCCAGCCGCTGATCTAAGAAAATGGTCTGAGCTTGGCCGACTTCCAACATACTGAACGGGGCTTGGCCACTGGGAGAGATGGGCGCCGCCAAACTGCTCAAGAAGCACGATCATCTCAAGACCATGGGCGCACTCAGCTCAATGACCTCTCAGCAGTTTTCACTCAAAACTGGTTCGGACTTTGCTTTTGAACGGAAATGCGGAGCCGCTCGTCCTCGCTCGACGCACTCCTGTCCAACACAAAAAGCCCTTCGTGCTGCCAGTCACCACGACCGACACCTGGTGTTCTGCAAGGAGGTCTACACACAGCAACAAGTGGCGGAGGCGTTGCGTTGGAAACTTGTCCTGGAAAACAGGGGCGCTACGAGCACATCCCGGTCGCCGCCCTGACTTCGATCAGCCCCTGTACGGGGCCACGCGGCGCGGCCCGGCCACGCGACAAAGATGAAAATGAATACTTTGGTCCTGACAACCAAGCCAGCAGTCCAGGACGCGCTGACTTTGGAACACCAAGGCGATCATCAACTGCACCTTGCAAGGACACGCTGTGGGAATGGGCTCGCGCAACAAAGACATGGAGGTATGGCCGTGCGCGTGTTGGGCAACATCATATCACACACGAAGGCGAACTCTGGCCCACTCGCATTCTCAAGAGGGAACTCTGCCCATGGCATCTTTCACGAGGTTGCGCCAGGCGAGGCACATGGAGCGGCATCGGTGTATTGCAACGACTCCAAGCACCAAACGGCCGCTCGCATCAAAGACGCCTTGGTGCACTGTTCAATTGAACGGAACACCATCGGTGGCAAGATCCTCTCCAACCCGCCGACTTCGCCAGCCCTGCATGTCCGTGGCAAAGGCAGGGACATACACACAGCAGCGGCAGACATGCAGCAGCAGCTGCAGAGACAAATTCCCATCAGTTCTACCTCCAGCCAGCAGCATACATCCATCGCACCAATCCAGGCCATATGGCTTCGCCCCATCCATTGCTGCTTGTGGCTCCCTGTTCCACCATCATGTCATTCCTCATCAAGGGCGACTTCCGTCCGATCACCTCCAATGAGCTAGGGCAGATCAGAGTGCCATTGGTGACCTTCGTGAAGCCCCTTGAGTTGAGCAGCACAAGAGTGCTCAGTACTACGCAGCTGCAGTGGAGGCCAGAAAGGGCACTGATTGGCCTGGAGGACCACATGACGCTGAGCGACGCCGCCGCCTTGCTGAAGATGCTTGAGTCTGTCATGGGCATGATGCAGTGCGCCACTCGAGTGCACACCAGGGAGCCTGGTGGCACTTTGAAGATTATGGGCAGAGTACAGTGCAGTCCACTGGGTCGGATCAGCTTGATCTTAGGTGGGAGCTTGCGAACTGAGCTCATTGTTGTTCTTGACGGCATCCAGCTTTTGCTGTCCGACACGCCCCACTAAAATGCATGCTGCGCATTATTTTTGGCGTTGCGTTTGACTTTTGCCAAGTGCAGGGTAGGCTCATGAGGCCAAAAGGTGGCACCGGCCGCGGCACTTCGCTGCACTTTCGACACGCTACAACCCTGTGGACTTCACTGTTTCCGCAGCCCTGCTTTGGCCACGCAGAATCATGGATGAACCAGCAAGTCTGCCAGGGTCGTAGGAGATTCCACCCTAGATCCAATGACATGGCAACGCCTCCCCATTACTGTAGATCAGACTAAAGGGCGGTGCAATCTCGAGTTACAAATCGGAAGCGGTGTGAAATTTCATGAGTTGAGGTCTGCAAACAAACTGTAATACCTGCATCAGTTTATATAACTATAACAGTAGGCAGAAAAGTAATATATCTCAATCTCACTATATATAGAGAGAGAGAGAGATTCCAAGCCCGTTTTGGAACCTCCTGCGAACCTGGTCGAAACCTCCATTGTCTGTAGCAGGTTCCGCAGAGGTTTGCTCCTGAACATCCCTGAAGAACCTACTCTCCACCCTGCTCCAGGTGTTTGAGTGCTCAGAATATTGTGGTTTGAGACCTGGCTACATCTAGACTCCATTAGACCTGCCCACCTCTTGAACACTCAATAGCTCTTTAGCAAGAATATACAAACTGGAGCTTGGGTTTCTGCTTGTTTCTCTCTCTCTCTCTCACTGGAACGAAACGCTGTCGCCCTTGCAGGATGAAGTGCACTGCTTCGGTCTGCGAAGGTTCACGCTGCATTCCAAGCAATCCCACAGGCACAAGCATGTAGATATCATTCCTAAGGACAAACAGCATCTTGAACCCTATTGAAAGAACTAGCTGAAGAACAAAGGCAGAGATCCAGTGTTCAAACTTCCACTGTGTATCCCTCAAAGGCTCGACCGTGCATTCAAGAGTATCAACGCCTCCTGGATTGTTTGTTTGACTGCTGCTGCGTCGTCGCTATCCGCATCAAAGCTGTGGCTTTCAACGCAAACACCAGCTGCCTGAATGCCTAAGACAGGAATAGGAGTCCGTGGTTGTTGGCAGGAAAGACCAGCAGCGCAATGGCCGTGGACATGACAAGTTCCCCCACACTTTGAACCTGCAGGCAGTCCAATAGGTGCAGCCTGCAACATCTCTGGCGGACAAACAATGGCTGAAGCAACAGCCAGAAGAGAGACAACGCATAATAGAATTGGAGAGAAGGACATGGCAACGGATTCTACGTTACTTTGACCTCGAACTCAAACAGCTGCATCCAGCAACACAGTGTCATTGATAATTTGATTATTCTTCAGGCAGCCAGGCAGCCTTAACCATCATTTTGCATCTGCAAAGCTAAAGGCAAAACTCTCGCATGGACTAGTTTCCAGTCCTCTCATTCTGGGAAAATGCAAAATAGAGTCAGCAAGCGCAAAATGAGAACATCGAGTCAAGTCGATGCCAAACATCTGATTGGTGTGAGACCGACGTGTATAGGGTCTGGGCGTGTCCACCACTTGTTCCGATCCTTGTCCGAATGAGGTATCCAAATCAGATGTATGCAAGTGGTGGTCGAAAGGCATGCGAGGCACATCCGCATTGTGGAAGTCTCATCCCATAACAGTGGCAAAGAACATGTTCAAGAGAAAATAAAACCTGGTTTGCCAAGTGGGGTCTTCAATGAATCCGCAGTATTGCACCCAGCACAAGGGTAGTACATGCTATTGACAATGCTAACAAGCATTTTGTTTTTGTTTTTTCCTGGGCAGTTAGTCAAGCAAGGTCACCAGTACTCTTGAAGCTAAGCACCAACTGTGTCTTGAGGATTAGGAAGAGCATGATGCTTGCGACAAATGGAAGGAAAGGGATAAAGATAGGAAAAAATGATAGATATGACATAGAAAAGGCAAGAATCCAGTTCGCCACACTGACTGTTCCTTGATTCCTTGATTGCAAAAGAACTCATGTCGAAGCTGCTTGCAGAGAGGAAACAATGTGACTACTAGGCGAATTGAGCGCCATCCAGTAGCAGGACTTGTCAAGTATGCTTGAAAGGCTCGGTCAGTGCATGCATCGATGGAGGCCATCTCCTTGGATTCACCAAGATACTGTAGAATTCTCTAATTAATGGAAATAGAAAGCTGATGAAAGCTTGAAAGCTCTGACTAAAGCAGCTCAAGTCAAAACAGACTTCTTCAAAGCATCCATAGTTGAACGCACAGACTCCCGGGACCAGTTTCCTTCGCGCTTGATCTTCATAATCTCTGCCAGTTCCAAGTCAAAGGATTCTGCATTTCCAGGTACAAAAAGTCTGGCCTTAGCTTTCCCGCTTTGCCTTCAATGCAGGATCCAGCGGCTTCAATAATGAAAACTCATCCATCCAAGCAGCATTCACACCATGTGTCAGGTACATGGCATAACCTTGTGCATTTGCTGCTAACATGGGTGTACCACAGCTAATGGCTTCCATGGCCTCAGAATCCCGGCACATCGGGCAAAGCAGGACAGTTGTTGTCAACGATATTATATACGGGCTATATTAAAAAAAAAAAAAAAAAACTGTGTACCAATTCCCAATCGCTAAAAAGCATGAAATGCTCTGACATTGACATGAACCCTCTTCAGCACTAAGAGACCGTGAAGCCAACTGTCTCCATTCTGCTAGCGGAAACATGAATATCTGCAGCTCGGAAGGATAAAGCCACTTCATCTCTGCTTGCAAATTCCCCAGTGCAATACCTGGCATGCTTGGAAACTCAAGCCCATTTGTCCCATTTGTTCCCAGTCCTTGACAGTGTAAAAACCAACAACCGTTCAGCTGTCTCTTGCTGCAAACTCATCTCAGTATGAGCTTTGCTAGCAAAGCTAAGTACCAAATTGGGAAACATACCTCCACCGTTCAGAAAAATGTAGTGTTCATGTGTTCTAAACAGTTTTTGGTTGGGCACCTTCATCGTTGCTCCCACCATTACTTGTTCCATGCCATGTTTTGCTCGTCCATCGGTGTCGACATCCGCGACAAACCCTTTAGTGTTTTACTTTGGTGTTTCTCTCCAACGCTGTGAAACTATATAGATGATTATCTGATTATCCTGGTTGTCCCACTGAGCATTTTCGCACGTTCTTCTAATTCTCCACACATTGCTTCAAAGATGCAGCCGGTGCTCTGGCCCATGAAATTGCTTAAGTTCTTCAGCCATGGACCCAGGCCCAATCAGCGCAAGAATCACATGCTTAGGAGCCCGCTTAAGAGCATCCATCAGAAACTGGATGTCCTTCTCAGCAGTGACTCGTCCAACATACACCATGAGAAAGCAGTCATCCATTCCGAAGCTCAAGCGTTTGCGAGTTTCTGCGATCTTTTCATCTGGAAGATCCACCCGAAATTGATCGCGGTCAACCATCGGACCCCAAATAACTGGTGCAACTCGTTGCTCCGGCACACCAGCATTCCGAAGTATGACCATAGACTGCTTGGAAACAGGGAAGTAGTTCGCACCAGCCAATGCCCAATTTCGATATCCCCAGTGAGTGCACCAAACAGCAGCCCCTGAATGCAGTCGTCCTACAACACCACCCAAAGAGGAAAAGCCTTGATCGCGAGCAGCAATTTGAGCAACATCTGTATGCAGTGAGATAATCAAAGGGACATCACACAAAGCACATGCTGTCACCAGGACTTGAAGCGATGCTTCTTGTGTCCCGTGCACCAAATCAGGCTGAAACCGCCGCATGACGTTCAAAAGCCTTCTCAAATTTTCGAAGGACATTTTCATGCACATGTTCTTTCGATAGACTGGTGTTCTTTGAGTTTGCAAGGTGACATGCTCGACACCTGGAATATCATCAAATTTGGGCAAAGGGAGTCCATCTACAACGAAATCTGGTGTTACAAGCAGGACCTTCACACCCCGCTTAGCCATTGCATGTACATGTGCCATCATTCGTACAGCAACTCCATCAACTTGACCAGGAAGCCAGGAATGCGAATAGACAAGCACACGGCCAGGACCATTGCCGTTGATCGTCATGGATATATAGCTACAGTGACGAGAGAAACCAAAGAGACGCGTCTTAGGCGCATGCATGAATTCTGGGGAAATCTGCGCTGAGGTTTGTGGTGAATAACCTGTGAACAAAAGCAGCTGCGCTCAACACACCAAAACATTTGACGGCCTTAGCTGATCGTTCAATTGAAACACCATGAGATTGATTAAAAAAATTGTTCAAGGACCCTTCGTCGCGGAAATTTCCAAAGCAGCACACAAAGCTAGTTGACACAGCGCAGTCAGTTTGCGCATGGTTGCTGGGCACCATTGCTTGGTGACTTTTCCGTTGAATGTATATATGCATACTGTTCTGGGTACGGGTACGTTGACAAGTTGTTTGATAGCGCACCTTTTGAGCCCACGCGCTCCAGCGGAGTAGTTTTCAACTAGTGAACAGTACACCACATAGCTATACATCTAGACTACCTAGTAGGCGCACAACTCTTGACACGCCGCCTAAAAGTTCGACGCTATAGTCGTGCTTTTCTCGTCAGGCACCACTTCGACTAAGTGGCTAAAGGGATAGGCCACCTGACTTCACATACAAATGATGTATGGACCGTTCCGGCACATTTTGCGCCATTCCTACAAAAGTCTTCGTGAATTCTCAACTGCACTATCAAAAGTGCTTCGTAGTGTCCAGTGTTTGTCGTGTCACTGTACGTGGTTCAGCTGGTGCACGTACAGTGCTCTCAAATCATGCAAATAAATCACTCCACACTTGTTCTTGGTTCATCTTCCGGTTCGCCATTGTCATGTTCTGTGCCTACTGTTGCCCCAATTGCTGTTGTCGATGCTGCTGCAGCATTGTTTGTAGCCTCACCTCCATCATCTTCGCTCTCACTGCTCCAATGATGGAGTGACATCCACATCTCATGGTCCGAAACTTCATCAAGTCCCGAATGTAGGTATCGCGCCACTCTGGTATCTTCCGATTCAAAGCTCTCTTCCTCATCACCAGAAGCTTCATCGTTCTCTTCACTGGAATCATTTCCTGCTCTTCTCTCTGCGCCATAGTTAATGTTGTCAGGGTCAAAATATCCCCGATCTTCGCCACCAACCCTATCGCCTGCTTCCCTTGCCGAATCCACCGGCAAGTCTTCTTCTCCTTCTCCACAGAACTCTGGGGAATCATCTCGAGGAGAAAGATCTGTCATTTTAAAACAATATTCATGCGCCCTCTGTCTCACAACTGTGCTGTGGTCCAACTCTAAGGCTGCAAGTGTAGCTCCCAAGATTCGACGCCTTTGTTCATACCTGCGCCGCCTGTCTTCTGACATTTGCTCTCTCTCCAGCCTGCTAGTCACTCTTCCAGCCATCCAGTACAGGAACCACTCCGGGCTCCAAGGCGCCCACCTTGGTTGTAAAGTGGGTGGAGGAGGAGGAAACTTTGGTCCTCTTGGACTGTCAGAAGGAATCACCGGCACAGGATCTTGCGATGAGCTTGCTCCTGTAGCTGACATTGGTCTCACAGCAGGAAGATGGGGTCTTGTCTTCTCTGGTTGTCTCGCTTCACTGTTGAATCCCTCTTCTGTTCGTCCCATCTGTCTCTTTCTCTTTCTTGTTCTCACCCATCTTTGGATATCATGCCATCTCACATAGAGCCAATTCATACAAGCCAACGTCAACAGAACGCACGTTGTAAAAAGGAACTGATGTCTCTGATCTTCTGGTTCCAATTGAAATTGTCATGCTCACCACAACCCTTCATGCTAAGGGCTTATGCACTCTGAACCAAACGTTTGTTTGCTTTGCTCTTCACCCACCTTGTTGCTCGTTGGATCCGTCCTTTCCACATCTGCTCTGAAAAATGATCCAACTGCTCATTCTCACCAACAACCTCTACCGTCTCATTCGATGAGTCCAGCCTCACCGTTCCGAGAAAACTCAACAAAATTTTCGTCTCGCTGCTGTCAGCTTCTTGGTATTGAGATCTGCGATATTCACTTGGGTCGAAATGGGTAAAGCTCTGAGGACCTGATTTCTGATGGCCTCTTGCAACCAACATAGTCTCACGTCAATGTGTTTGAGCCTCCCCAGTCCCGACCGTTGAAGCCATTGTCGTCCACTTGAAGAATCACTCCTGGCCTCAAGGATGACTTTCTGGCCTGTCATAAACTGCCAGACTTCTTTCAGCAGCAAAGCCTCGCTTGAGCCTGAGGTCAAAGCAAGAACCTCGGCCTCACATGAACTCAGGAAAGGATTCGAAGCGAAATCAAAAGAATCATCACAGAAGTTGTTGACTTCCTGGCTGGTCCACCAGCCCAGTCACTATCGCAAAACACTTCCATCACATGGTCTTCACATGGTTCCAGATCAACAACATTGTTCAACTTTGTGGACATCCGACTTCCAGCAGGAGTATATAGCATCCGGAAGGATAGATCTGCAGTTCCCTTCAAATAAAGCAACAACTGAATCAAACAACGCTCTGCATGTTCAGTAGGGCTTCTCATGAAACTCGCCAAAGACTTCACACAATACTGAATGTCCCACCTTTCATGCGACATGTACATGGCTGTTCCAAGAGCTGTTCTGAAGGCCGACTGCTTCTGCTCATCCAACTCTGCCGAAGAATCAGGCTGTGTCAGAGAACTGTGTTCAGGTACTTGTTTCTCCTTTCTCTCTTGCAGGTTGTAAAGTTGCACCAATGTTTCAGTGAACTTGGTATTCGGCTTCACATAGATCCCATCCTCTCTGAACACGTAGACCTTCTTCAGTTCAACTCTTCACCTGATCCCAATCCTTCCACCGGGAAAGGTCCTTCTGCCTGCAGCTTGTAGTGTTTCTCCAGTTCTTTCACCAACCAATCGAAATCGTCTTTACTCTCTGCTGCGATCAATTCGTCATCAACATGAATCATGAACATTAATTGCAATCTTCCGGGCGTTATGTTTCAAAAACTGAAGGCATAGCTGCGCAGGAATGAAAACCGAGCTTGTTCAAGTTCTTGGTAAAATCCTGAAACCATCTCTGAGCTCCATTCCTCTGACCAGGCAGCACCTTCCGCAATTCCCAAATGGCTTCTTCCGGCAGCTTGAGTTGTTCCTTCATCCATTGAGAAATCTCGACATAGCAAATCTCCTTGTGTTCAACGGTCAAATAAGCATCACTGATATCCAAGCTAGCCAACTTCCAACCGAAGCAAAGGTGACATAGTAAAAACAATCTCACTACTCCATGGGATGAAGTCGGGGAGAAAGTTTCTTCAGTCGACGGGCCTGTCTTGAACTCTCTTGCTACAATCCTGCACCGTCTCTTCCAGGCACCTTGCCTGAACGGCCAGTCAGGAACTTCTTTCAAATCGACTTCAAGCCCTGTCAACTTCTCCACTTCAACTCGCATCGCTTCACTGTCCAACTGCTGTAGTTCTGAAGCAGAAATGTCAGGGGGTCGTTCTCCTTGGAAGTCTACTTCTATTGTTTCCAACTCCTTGTCGATTGCATCCCAGTCAACCTCACTCTCCCAGCAAAGATCGCCATGCGGCCTGTCCGCCGCACTCACATTGCCAGCAAACAAGGGTGTAAACAATGTTCCCTTCAGACTTGATGAAGGACTTGGGGCTCTGTCAAAATTCTCAAACCTCGCTGCCTTTTTCTCTCGTTCATCTTGACTCTCACCTGCTTCTCTCTTCTCTGTTGAGACACCTTCATGATCAACATCTATCTGTTCAGGAGTGCTTGGAATGATGGGAATGCCAAGTAAACTCTTCCTCTGCATATCTGACAAACGTTCCAAAGGTTCACTTGCCATAGCTGTGGGGCCTGCTTCTTCCCCACGTGGACTGCCGGGTTCAGTAGGTTCATATGACCCAGCTTGTTCCAGTACTTCTTCTGCTTCTTCATCAATCAAACCACTTCTCAGCAAAATAGGGTCTCGTTTTCACCCCTCAGGTTTCTCCTCAATAGAAGGTAGAGGAGCCTCCAACAATCCCACAGGACCTGACCCTTTCATCTTTGTTCAAAGCGATGAGGTCAAACTCTTGATCACGTCAGGCCTCCAGGCATGTCCACATCTTTGAATCAACCAGCAATGAAACTGGCCTCCAGCTGTCACCAACACATGCATATCTGTCTCATCCTTGCCAATCCAGATTCCACCCTGCCAGACGCTCGTCCCCGCTTCTTCACAGGCTGCCTTAGACCGAACACGAATTCACCGAATGGGAGGATATTGCCATTGTACTTATGGCCAAAGACGGTCTCATAGACAGTAGCCTTGATGCCAGAATGCTCGTGAAATCGGTTCAACAGAAAGACCGAATGGACAAGCGCCCAAGCCCTGAGGCAGTGGAGATCATCTAGCAGTTCATGAATGTCTCCACGCTTGCCATAAGTGTGTTGGCTTGGCGCCTCACTGTTTGAAAATAGCGCTCCACCCTGGCAGTGCGTCCCTTGTGGTAGGGTTTCCCCATCTTTTTGCTTGCACGATAACCCATCTCCTGCCTGATCATCACAATCATATCCAGCAGCCCCAATGTAGCCGGCTCAGAATCCATAACAAAGACAACATCACCAACATAGTTCAACCCCAATGACATTAATGAGAACTTAACACAAAATTCAGCTAAGGCTTTCCAGGCCCCTTTTGTCCTTGCAGGGAAAATTGCACCATACCCTGTAGTGGTGTCCAACATCACCAATGAGGGACAGTTCCTTCCCAGATACATCCAATCAAGCTGAATATGCGGAATTCCGGTGTCATCAACTGAGGCATCTGTATTGGTCAATGTCTGGTCCTCCTTGGACTTTGTCTTCAAACAAGCTTCACACCAAGGAGCAAATGGAAGGTGTGTTGCCTCGTCTCGTGGCGCTCGATGACCTTAGGACCTTCCAGTCGTTCAACTCCTTTCTTTGGGACATTAGCCCGAGGACCCATCTCCAGCTTCTGCAGATTGTTCCTTGCCCTGTCAACGTCTTTCTGAAACTGCTTGGTAACATATACACAGTCTATCATACAACTTCGACTTGGCCCCACCAGCACTGATACCATAGAAGTTGCATGCTTCCTGCAAGTTTTTCACCTTGCTTTCTTTTGTGAGCTCCCGGCCATTGACCCAAATCGACTCTGGCTGCTCTTGGCGTCCTCCGGCGAAACCTCTAGGTTCTAGCATCTCCAAATCATGCAGCTCTTCTGGCCCGGCTGGCTCTTTTCCAAACAAATCAATTCCTTGTTCTTTCATTTCTATCCTTTCACTTTCCTCCATCAATTCTGGGAGCTGTTCATCTGTCAAAAGTTCACACAAGCAATCACTCAAAGGAAAAATATGCCGCTGAGGAAAGGTCAACACTGTCGTAGGAATGAGGATGCCTGGAATATCACCTCCAAGGTCAGGAAGTGATGCAATCTCCTTCGAATGTTCAACCACCTCCCAACCTGGGCCGAGCAAAACAATCGTTGTCCTGAAACGCCAAGCTACTCTCGACAATGCCTCTCCAAGATCGATGAATGTCTTCCCATGTTGCTTGTGGACTGGATTGCCATTCTCTAGAAAGGACCAACCATCTTTCAAAGCAGAAACATCTAAGTTCAGCTTCACATAGGCTCCTCGAACCTGTCCTGAAAATGTTGTGGTTGTACTCTTCTCTGATGCCCTTCTCACATGCGCCAGAACGCTCAAACTGTTCTTGCGAAAGAAAACAGGAATCCTGAACTCACCATCAGGTGACATCAAATGCCAGCACATGTATGTCCCAGCCTTGAGTTCAAGTTCAACTCCATATCACCTTGTCTCACCTCCCCAAACGTCCAGCCTGTTTTCAACATACGGCCAAAGCTGAGGAGGATGTTCGTCACATCTGAGACAACAAATGACTCACTCACACAACATCCACTCTTGCCGTCTGAACAATGTTCAAATTCCACTTGCGCTTGCTTCATACCTCCAATCCTAAGAGAGTTACCTGAGCATCTTCAAGCTGAAGTTTCGGTGACGGTATGTCAAAACCAGCAATACACCTGAAAGGAAGAAGAGACACGTCAGCTCCTGAGTCCAACACGATCCATTCGCTGTCTTCTGTTTGTTCAACTGTTCTCACATACATCGTCTCTTCCGTTTCTCTCTGTCTCTCACACTGCAAAAGCGCTGGTTCGTGCACCTGTCCAGTCCAACCCGCCTGTAGAACGGGTCGTCTTCAAGCAGCTCAAACTCACAAGAAACATCTTCTGCGTCAAAAATGTTGTAATGCACACAAGGAAAAGGCTCACGCACATCTGCTGAAACAACTCTCACATGTCCAGTCAATGTCACCCAATCTGCCTCCGAACCTCAGTCCACCTCAGACAAAGTGAACCGTTCTGGTCTTTGATGAGGTGGTGTCCCAACATGATACATATGAACACGTCGAACTTACCTTTGCGATGTTGAGGTAGCTGTACTTCCGACTGAACTGTAGGCGGTGGCTGAACTGGAAGGGATTCGAGTTTCTGTCTGGGTATTGCCTTGTCCAGGATCTGTACGAACTTCCCGAACCATGTCTTTGTTCGGACACTCGTTTCCCCAGTGTCCAAAACCATTGCAAATCCGGCACCTATCCGGATTCATCTTTCCCTTCTTTCCTTTACCTTTGCTCTTGCTCTTGCTCTTGCCTTTGCTTCTGCCCTTTCCTTTACCCTTGCTCTTGCCTTTCTTGCCACCTCCTTTGAACCACGAACTCGCCCAACTCCATGCGTCAGACCAGCTTCCTTTCCCTTTGTTCTTTCCTTTTCCTTTTCCTTTGTCTTTGCCACCCTTTCCTTTGTAGGTGACTGCATCCACCTCCATGGGCGCCAATCCCATGTTGTCTGTATTGCTGTTCTGTTTGTTTGTCACCGACTTCGTCGTGTCTTCAACACTCCAAAGCCTTGAGCTCCTCTCATACGCTAAAATGCGTTCCCGCACTTCTTGGTAGGACGTGGAGTCCGAGATACTCAAAGTCAAATGCTGTCTGATCCCTTCAAGACACAACCGCATCAACACTCCAAGTAACACCTCTCTGTCGAAAGGTTTGGCACGCAATGAATCGTATTGCTGAACCAGCGCCTCCATCCCCATGATGTGCTCCTGTAGAGTTCTGCCCGGGCCGATGCTCTCTGTCTCGTAGCAGGGGCGAAATGATCTATCAGAATCTTCCAAAGTGCATACCCGTTTCGCTCTTTTGAACCAGACCTGCTGAGTTGTAGAGCTGTCCCCTTCAAATAGGAAGTGAGAATAGCATAGAGCTTCCGAGCCAAATCCCATTCAGCTGTGTCCCAATCAACTGTTTCCACAGAATCTGAGGGCGAAAGCTTCTCCACCTGCAAAATGTTGTCCAAGAACCGGCTGTCAGTGTAACTAAGCCAATTCAAGAAACTATGTCGCCATGTCACCCATGCCATCGCGTCACTAGAATCGAAAATCTCAGGTGGCTTCAGAATCCTTGCAGCGGACTCCAATGATTTTGCCACTGAGGCTGTGGCTGTTGAAGCGCTTGCACTTGCCGTGTCTCGGTTCGAGCCAGCAACTTGTTGCAGCACCTGATCCTGCTGATGTAGTAGGGTCCCAATCCCTCTCAGAAATTGTTGGAACCGTTGTCCAAACAGTTGTCCATCCATTGCTTGTGTCCCGTAGCCCAAAGATAGAAGCAAGAGGAATCGAATACCCTTCTTTTGGTGTTGACAAATGTTCAACTGCCGCCTCAAATGACCATTCCAACGTTTTCTAGTCTGAATCTTCTGCTTTCTTCTTCTCTTGCAACTCAGGCCCAAGCGTGTACGATGTCTGCAGCATACCCAGATGAAGGTCACCAACACTCCAACGAATGCAAAAATGCGCCAATGCATCAACTGTGACAAAGTCAAAACAGTATGTAGCAAAGCTTTCCATTGGGCTCCGACCAAAACCATCTGCATCCACTCTAACATGTACGGCGGTGTCTTCCAAAACTGAATTTCAACTGAAAATGTAAAATCCACCAACTGCTCATGGAAAGATTCCCTCAACATTTCAAATTCGGCAGACCTGAGGAAATCACCTAAAACTGCGGCCTCCACAATGGTCAGAAAAAGAAGCTCCATCGAGCCAGAAACCATCCGCGCCCGCGCACCGGCTAAGCGTCACAGATAGCGCTATTGAGCTCCTCCCCTGGGACGTTGCCCAGGATCGTCAGAGCTCCGCTACCATGTTTGATAGCGCGCCTTTTGAGCCCACGGGTTTAGCGGAGTAGTTTAAGTAGTGAACAGTGCACCACATAGCTATACATCTAGACTACCTAGTAGGCGCACAACTCTTGACACAAGTTGACACACTCTTGGGCCCTCCTTGGGCAAACTATTCGGTAACAGTGTGGCGGTCCTCTTTTGACATATTTGATACATCAGCAAGCGACTTGGAAACATGGAGGCGCCAAAATCTCCATCCTGGGGACAACTCACTGGAGAACTCCTGCCTTGATGCAAACCCGTGATAAAACAACTCAACACTACATAGAGCGCAAACCAACATCAGTGCCTGAAAACGGACAACAGAGATCGTTCAATGACAAAAAGAAAGGTCGCGCTATTTTGCTCTCACGAATCACTTGAGCTGTTTGAGCCACTAGGTCGGTCTCACATGTAGCAACTGTACATGCTGTCCAACGCAGGGGCCATCTTGATACTCATGACTGACACCCCGCCTCAACATTAGTAAATCTTGTCTTTTCTCCAGCAGTCTTTCTCGGCAGAAGCTGGCCTTTACAGAAACCTAGTTCATCATCACTCACACAATGATGTAAATTCATCCAATATTCTGGGTCACTGACTTCGTCAAGACTTGAATTCTGGTACCGTCTATACTATACCTAGTAGAAGGACTTTCATCTTCTACTTCAACTTCTACCATTTCACTGTCCTCAGACAGTGCAGTACCACCTGCTCCTGCCACCTCAGTTGTTGCTATTGATCTCAATCTCTCTGCACCATAGGCATCTAGTTATAACCTGTCCATTTGTTCAACTGACTGGGAATACCTTCCCAATGTCCGAGGCAGGAGTTTGGCATTGGCGCAAGCTCTTTCTTCATATCCCTCCTTTGCAAAGGACAAGACCGCCATGGAGAACATTCTTGCATTTGAGCGTGTTGAAAAGTTTGAGACGATTTCATGCAGCAAATATCCTGATGAGTTGAAGACAGGAACATTGATCAGATGCTGTGATGCTAAACTACGTGAGCATTTGCAGGTGACCATTAGCGACAAGACCACCTACAGCGAGATCAAACAGAGCATTCTTGGCCATGATCAAGCCACGAAGACTTGGGCCAGTGAGCAAGTGATCAAGTCCTTAGAAATGAAGCCTCATGATCCGAATGGACCACAACCAATGGAAGTGGATTCAGTCAACCGGATTGAAGATTACACAAGTAAAGGTAAAGGAAGATATAAAGGAAAGAACAAGGGCAAACATGGTGGCTGGATTCCGTGGCAACCCTATGGTCGTGGAAAAGGAGGATTGAAAGGCAAGAGTAAAGGCAAAAGCAAAGGTAAAGAACAAAGGAAAACAAGGCAAAGGCAAGAGCCTTGATCCACAACCAGTGCAAAATATGCCATGATTATGGACATTGGTCAAACCAATGCCCACAGAAGGTCAATCAAGTTCAAGAACAAGCTTTAGTTGGTCTCATGAATGGCTGTAAGGGGACTTCCCTTAGCGTACCTCGTTCAAACCTAACCAGGGGGCTCCAGTCTTGGGTCCACTCTAAATCTTCAACCGGGGTAACTTGTGTGTCAGGACCCTCATGCGAAGTATTGTTCTGAAATTATACGGAGTCTTTTTGCAGGAGAGATGAGTGAAGTGCACCATGTAAGACTTGCTTTTGGCATGTGTCGGAGTCCTAAACACGCACGAATGAAGCAAAAATGCTCATTGCGCATAGAGCCGGCGTTTTCAACCAAAAATCGAATGCGGTCTCCAGGAATGACAGTGGCCAGAAGATGTATGGCTAAGTGCATAGTAAAGAAGAGGACACTAGCTGGGCCGCATATCCCCAGGTGGCCATGGTCTTCTCCTGCATAAGTGAGGTCAGTGCACGGACTGCCACCAATAATAAAAAAATAGCAGTCAGATCCTAGCGCAACAAACTCTCGAAGGAGCCGTGCATTGTCAACAAACAGGGTGTCAACATCTTTGGCATAATAGAAGGCTCCGCCTCCTTTGAGACTGTGCTGCCATCGTTGATCAACTGTAATACCATGCTTCTCTCCAACTAGATACCTGAGGGTTTCGTCCTTTTCGCATAGGATACATGCTTTGGGTCTGTAGCCAAACTTGGCTTCAATGATATCAACGGAGGATCCACATCCATCAAACATACTTAGGATGGCGTACGGACCTTTTTGTGTAACACTTGAGGTGGCATGCTTGGGAGGAGATTTAGCTTGCGCTTCTACCCCCCCGCTGTGCTGTGGATCGATAGTATATGGACCTGGACGACTCATGCCAGGAGAATGCATCTGTGATGATCGAACAACCAGAGAGGGACAGTGACTTGGGTCACCGCCACCATTCGGAGTGGTAAGGACAGTTTGAGGTATCTCACTAAATTGTGAGATTTCATCTTCAATAATTTGTACCGTTTCTGCTGGAACAGTGGTAGCATCGTCAGGTGGGGGCCCATACGTTTCAAGAGCTGCAATGTTTGACGCAGTCATAACAAAAGGGGTCAGTATATATAGTTTGACGGTCGTCCGAAGGACAGTCTTGCTTCTTGGAAGTGCCGTCAGGAGCGCCGTTCTTTCTGGCGTTCAGAATATTCTTCCCTGTTCCGCTGGTCTTGAACTTTTTACTGAACCCTGGTCTCCGAGCAGGAGGATTTTTGGTTTTCTTAACAGCGTAGGTACATGGCCCAGACCACTTGGTGGCGACATTTGGAGCACGAGAAAATAAACACAAATGCGGTCTCCATCCTTGATTTTGGAGTCATCAATGTAATGTAATCCCACAGCATTGTTGTAACACAAGAATTTGCTTTTCGGTCCTTCATTTTCCAGAACATAAAAATGTTCAGCAGGTTGCTGTTCGCCATTCAATGGGTCATGACCTTGATGTATTATCAGCGCCACACATTGCCAGGAGTATCCACTGGAGAAAAGGGAATCTTTTCCAAGGAAGTTCCTGTAAGTGTTTGCTAGTGGGTGGTATTCTCTGAGATATTGCAGCCATACTAAGCGGCTAGCAGCACTAGTGTTAACTAGAAAGTTGCTAGAAAAAGCACACTCATTGCAGTACTGTTGCCCACTTGCTGTCTCGCTTAGCAATAACTTGTCTGTCCATGGCACTGCTGAGTTGAAATAGTCATGCCCCAGTGCGTTTTGTGGCAGTGGCTGCAAAACAAAGAAGGTTGACACAAAATGCGATGAGCTAACTCCACAAACGCTACAATCAAAGGTAACTAAAGAGCAAATTTTCTGCAAAAACGGAGCAGGGAGGCTAACCGCCATCGAATCGAAAGTGCGTTGTACTTCTCCATGTACTTGTTTTGGAAGAGTGCACATGGCAAGCGCTAGGTGAAAGGGCCCAAAGGTGTGATTGCGCAAATTGACAGCAGTGGTCCATCCTTGAGCAACGGCTTTCATCGCTTGATGAACAATGTGGTCTTCAAATTCCACATGTGTACTCCAGTCAGACTTAGAGAGTATCCTCAACGCAGTAGTATAGAAGCAGGCTGTGGCATTGAGGTTTGCATAGATGACTGCAGCTTGTTTGTAGTCTTGTTCGTCAAACGCCATACTAGTTAGCGAGGCATCAAGCGAGACAATTTGCTTAAGGGCATGCATGTGCGTAAGCTGTCTTTGTTCTTCGAATGAGAGGGAAGTGGACGGGACTACTCGGTCAGGTAGTCCACTCGGGGCTTTGCCATTGCTTTTGGTTGCATTACCAGTAGTGGTAAGAGCTGTGCCGCTGGCAAAAGAGCTTTCCTCAATTAGCTCGACAGCACTATTTTCTCTTCCTTGGTCGTTCTGGATAGGGAACTGAGCTACCGGGGCCGCAACAGTTTCAACATCTGGCATATGAACTTCTTGGATGAGGTTAGCATCGAGCCGAGCATCAACTTCTTGACTGTCTTGACTATCTTGTATGTTGGTAGTACCAGCGGGAAGCTGAGAGGGTGCAGACGAGTAGTCAGCAAGCTGTTTGCTTAGCTCATCTATGATTTTCAACTCCTGCGATTCTTCTAGCGTAGAGCTAGCATCAATAGCCGTAAGTGGAGAAGGAATCACTACTGACAATTCAGCAGGATCTTTAGCATCTGTAGATGGAGGTTGTTCAATTAGAGGAGTTTCTTGCTCAAAGTACTTCTGAACTTTGCAATTGTCATGCATATGACAGTCCCCGCTAGGGTCTTGATCAATGGGTGACTCGGAAACAGCAGCGGCAACACCATGAGATTCGCGCCGTTTCGGAAAGACAGGGTTGATAGCTGGATTGATAACCTGCTGATCGCCATGTTCTCGATCTCGCAGGAGCGTGGCTTGTAGATTACGTTTGCCACGCGTGACGTCTGGTTGTTCTTGCAGATTACTATTTGGGTGCTCTAGTTTGATACGCTCATGGTTGCCATCACCAGCACTGGGAAGCTTAGGGATTGGCACTTTTCGAACTAGCGCATCAAGTGTATCCTGGTTGCGTTTGTTGATCATAACAGTCGAAGGGGTTTCGGCACCTAATGGATTTGATGGAGAAAGGTGCTTGCTGGCATCTTTTGGAACTTTGGTATCTGCGGAACCTTCAGGATGACGATGCAATGTATCTTGAGCAACTGAAGGCGAGTGTTGGGGAGGTGTATAAAATTCTGACGCACCAGAGTGGCTGAGCTGAGCAGGCGAGGAGAGAGTTTGGTTGGAGCCACAGGGTTTTGTTCCTGTCGTTCATAGAGAGGGCTGGAGTGGCTGGATTGTTTGGAAACAGAGACTTCAGGATCTGTTGGCCATGTTGCAACTATTCGGCCTTTAGGTGCTGTTTTGAAAAGGTCAAAGACATTGATCTTTCCTGTAAGGAATAGAATCAAATCAGTGCACTCACATACCGAAAGCTGCAAGCCATTGCTCGTACATCGATAAACAGCCCCTTCCTCAAATCTAGGTTGAAAGACTGTAAGAACTTGTTTGCTTTGAAGATGACAATGGACTATTCCAGTTTATGCCGGTAGGACGATCGTATCACCTTCTGAAATACCTTTCTGCTCTTCAACTGCTGGCTTGTTGAGGGAACAATCAAAGAAAGTCGAACGATGATCCAGAATTGGTTTTCGATGAAGCAAAAGGTCAAGTAAGGTGATTGCATCTTGAATTGTTAGGTCATGATTGACTAAACAAATAGGCACAGCTTCATCAAGAATAGTGCATAGAACATCTTGCTTATTAATGTGCAAGTTGCTTTGTTTGACTCTATTGAACCTTTTTCGTGAAAGGTCATTACGCCGAATAGGGAAGAAAGCACTTAGCTTGGCGCCCTGATTTAACCCTTTGGTTTGCGAAATGACATGATGATCGATTCGGCTTTCTTTCACATGAATGTTCGAAAAAGGAGTATCAGCAAAGACCTCAGGCTGTTTGTAATAAAGCAGTCGGTCATTGCCTTGGTGGTCTTTGATGACACCAGGAATTTGCGGTATTATGCTTGAACAGGCAAGAAAAGTAACAACTTTCTGTTGACTCTTTCCCTGTACATGGACAATTGCGGAACGAATACCGACTGCATCGAAGGCATGAGACAAGTAGGTGGAGAGGTTTGCCTGCACTCCTCCATCTTTTGTCGTAAGGGTGCCATCATCTTCAATTTGGTATGCTTCATAATTGGTACTGCCTGCTGTCTGCAGTTCAACGTGCCATGAGTCTTGGATTGGGCCTGGCTCAAACTTGCACTGAAAACAACCTTCTTCCCTTCCAAAAGGGAGAATGATGTCAGCATGGAAGATTGCTTGCCCAAAGGCCTCAAGAGTGGGTCCTGCAGCATAAAGGACTAAGGTAGATCTTCTCTGGAAGTAATAGTAAATGTCCATGGACAGGAGGATCTCTTGTATTTTACTCATGGCAAAGCTTTGAGGCTGATTTGAGTATCGTCGACAATCGACAAGAGTAACAAACTGATGAAAAAAGAAACTTGGGACTGCATGTTGGCTGCCAACCCAGATAAGGGGGATGACTCTTTGCAGTTCTCGTTTATCAAGATCATCAGTCTCGTTTCTCAAGAACTGATATATTTGCTCCAGACTACTAGAACTGTAATCAGCCTTTGTCGACGAAATGCAGAAAGATATACAACTTCTGTCAGTGACCCCAAGCGTTGTCTGGACTGGGACAGCATTTGTATGCAAACGAAACCGAAAAATTTCAGGAATCGATTTGATTTCCTCATGAACTTTTGGGGTGAGCACTGCGCTGTTGCATAACCATGTTTCAATGTATTCGATGCAAGGCGATATGACCTCAATACCTCCAGTTGTGAAGGAGGAATGAAGAATAACAAAATAGGTACTCTTGGTGATCTTTTTCTTGTTACCATCTGGTGAGTAGATAAAGTCCTGGCACTTGAAAACGCAATGTACACGTGAAAGGTGCCTGCGGAGCGAAGAGCACACTGCAGTAACCAAATCGACACCCGTGGCATTTGAGAAACACTCGTTGAAGAGAAAGACATAAGAGAGCTTGTCAGCATCTTGGTAGAGTTCCAGTACATTCTTTTGAAAGTGTTTCTGTACTTGGAGCAAAACAACTGAGACTGACTGGGTGCCAGCTAATGCAGACTGCAAAATTCCCACTTCATCTTCACTAACGACTTTTAGGTCATCATGATAGTGGGACGTGTTGATGGCACTAGGAAAGCGACAGATAAGAAAGATCTTGTGCGCAGTGACGGTAGGCTGTACAAAATGTCTTCTAAGTGATCCTTGTCCAGCAAAGGAAAGGAGTAGATCATCATAGATAGCCTGCGCAATAAGACAAAATGCTTCTTTGTCTACCATGACGAAAGAAGATGGAAAGCCAAAGACAGCAACTTGGGTTGCCACCCAGGCTTAGCGTAACAAAGGATGCGAAAGAAAAGCAGAGTGCAACAGCAGTACTGTTCAAGAACATGTGTGGCCATAAATGTTCGCAGGGTGTGGAGAACAAGTGCCTGCGGCGCTGCAAAACCATGGAAAAGCAGCGGCATGGAAAACTTCTGTCGCGTACGTGCAGAAACAATCGAAACTCTTGCTATTTTTCGCCGGTGACTAAAATTTTGCCGACAAAACGGCACCCGTTTTGGGGTCCAGAAACGGACCCCAAAATGGAGGCCACTCATTCAGTCTCAATTTGATTTGCTTGTGTCCGGACGACTTGGCCCCCGTTTTGGGGTCCGTTTCTGGACCCCAAAACGGGTGCCGTTTGTCGGCAAAATTTTTGCCGCCGGTCGAAAAATAGTGCAAGTTTCGATTGTTTCCGCAGGTACGCGACAGAAGTTTCGCATACCGCTGTGCCACTGGGTTCCCATGGTTTTGCAGCGCCGCGAGCAATTGTTCTCCACGCCCTGCGAACGTTTATGCCCACACATGTTCTTGAACTGGGGAGGCCCACTTTGGCGACCCTGGAATCCACTGCATTTTTGGCGCTTGGTTTCGGGGCCGTCAATGGACAAGATTTTCGCACGCGTCGTGATCCGCTTGGCCGCTTCACATTGTTCCTGATCAGTCAGCTGGTCTCTGGAAGCCGGGTGTCCCTGACGCAGGGCCGCGCAGGACCAGCTGGAGTGGAAACTGCAGGGAGAGAGCACGGGTCCTGCAATCACGCTGTGGGAGAATAGAATTTATTTATAGAATAAAACAAGTTTGCAGGATCACTACGCCGACTTGCTTTTCGATACTAGTGGTCTCCAGTCCGACCTGCTTGTGGTGGAAGCGAGGGACCGTGGGCAATTTTTTTGGGCAAGTGCCACCAAGAAGTGGACAATCATCGATTGGAAAGTTAACGTGTCAAAACCTGCGCCAATACACGGTGAACGCCAATCTCCGGCCCAATGGCCACACACGCGCATATTCCCCGGGCAAACAAAACTTGTTCTCCAACCGAGGTCCTCTACCCAAACCTACAACCAAGAACCAAACAACGTCCAACAGACTTACGCAAAGCCAACCTTTTCACGTTCACCTAAACCAACAAACGACAAGCAACCGACCAACCAAAAAGAATGGTTGAGCGCGAAGTACACTTGGAATGCCTTGGCGCAAGTGTGGAGCGCCCCGTTTGAAGAAGCGCCGGGACTACAATGTTAAGGTTGCGTTTCGTGGCTTTCCGTTGGTCTTTGTGTTTTCTTGGAAGTTCCTCACTCCGATCCAATTAAAGCTTTGTAAAACCCAAACGGGGTGTCGGTACCGCGCATTGTAATAGAGGGCCCGAGCGGTACCGAAGCGGTACCGAGGCGGTACCGCGCATTGTAATAGAGGGCCCGAGCGGTACCGAGGCGGTACCGCGCATTATAGAGGTACCGAGGCGGTACCGCGCATGCCGAGCGGTACCGAGGCGGCACCGCGCATTGTAATGGAGGGCCCGAGCGGTACCGAGGCGGCACCGCGCATTGTAACAGAGGGCCCGAGCGGTACCGAGGCGGTACCGCATTGTAATAAAGGGCCCGAGCCGTAATGAAGTGGTACCGAGGTGGTGTCGCGCACGTAATAGACGGAAGCCTGGCGTAGCTTGCAACAATCATCAAGGGCGCGAGCTCAAAACCTCAACAATGATATCTTTTCAAAACCCCCTCCTTTACAACATGCATCAAACAACGACGTCAAATAAAACGAAACAAGGTTTCCTTGCCATAGTGAACGACCAGAGATGGCTCCTGTAAACATACGCAAACTTGACAGGCTCCACGGCGCCAAACCTTCGCTTAACATGTCCCACCCTTCTTTCCTCTCATCCAAAATTAAGACAGACCACAAAATACGAAGAATGGGTTCACAACGGTTGGTCTCAGGGCGCTAGGTCGACTCACGGCGGATGTCCACCACAAGCTTGTAGCAAACAAACATGCACCAAGCGTGCAAGGCTTCAATCAGTGCTTTCGATCAAGAACATCATACAGGCCAAACGCTTTCTCCCCAGCAATTCTCAACCCTCACAGGTTTTCCAAACTTTTTGCTCCTTCAAGGGATCGAAAAAAGTGATTTTTCTGGACACCAGTTTGGAGTCCAAAAACCCTAGCAAAAACCGGTCCCGCCACAGAGGGCCTCCTCAGTATCTTGGGATGCTGCTCGGGCCAATACATCGAGGTCACCGGCCACTAAGCAACTGAGGGGGGTTCCAACAGACTACGCAGGGAAGTCTCTTCTCTTTAAGAGCATTCCTTGAACCTCCTGCCCACCTGTTAGGTGAGTTTGAACCGAAAACTTGAGCCAAAAGGGGTACGGAAGCCCACGTGAAGGGCAAATTTCCAGTGAGATGGGGTTTCGGAATCCACGTCTGATTTCCTCGCTGCTGTGGAACCACAGCGACTTTGGATTGGATCGCTCCGCGTCTGTCTTGTCGAGCACCAGGGTCTTTCCCGGCGACTCAGACTGGTTCTCACGTCACAAACTCATCTTGTTAAGGGGGAACAGTCGCTCTTGAGCAGCACCCAGTGCATGGGAGGATACACTGACAGGTGTACAGAGCCAGACTGGTATGTTCTACCGGATGGGCACCAGCCCAATGCCTGGAAGCTCCTGCACGCGGCCTGCAAGGGGGGTGACCGTTTCTGTGCCCTCGGGCAAGCAGGCGATGCTGCCAACAAAGCCAAGCACCATCAGTTCGAGTCACTCCACCACAAAACCTACTTCTATGACGCGTGGCGGTGGAAAATCGAACTGAACCAACCAGAATCCCCTCTGCGCCTTCTCCCACGGCCAGAGTTGTGCAAAAGGGCTGTTACTGGCAGTTTCTGGCAGAGCGGAGGAACGATACCACCAACTCACAGAACACAAGAAAGTGCATCCTGTGAAGAAATGACGACAATGTCCTGGCGCCAGGAGCGCAGCTGGGCCGATATGCCTTCGAGAGCTGCCTCACGCTTACGTCCATCACCTTTGTGATGGACCAAACCAACAGGCAAGAGCACTGCCAGAGGGAGCATTCTGCGGGTCGGGTCTGGAAACACTCTGCCTCCCAAGCCCACGGGCTTGTGAAAACTGCAAACGACTGGTAGAAGTCAACCTTATGAGCACAGATATCACAGCCCTCCTCAAATCCACCTTCGCTCACTGCGTGGCCATGACTAATATTTGGCTGCCGCCACGCTTAACGCAAATCGGTAAGGAAGCTTTCCTCAGCTGCATAGCGCTCCAGGAGGTGGTCATTGCGACCGAGGTGCAGGAAATCGGCATCCGCGCCTTTTGTGGGTGTGAGCAGCTAAGAGTTTTTACTTTCCTTGACCTGGGGGAGAATGACCAACGCGTACAAGCAGAACACAACGCCTTTTTGCTATGTGATAATTTTGAGCAGCCGTCATGGATGGAGCTGCTACCCACCGAAGGACCGGATTCGGACGCATTTGATGAAGAGCTTTATACGGAATTTCCTTGACCGTTGGGTATTTCATCAAGTAACCAAGGCAGGTGCCTTAGCACCAGTCCTGGTAGGCATCTGTCCGTCGTGCTGCCCTCTGGCTCAGAGAGTTAGGACCTATCTCAAAGCAACAGTACAGTAAAGTAAAATCAGCTTACTCACACACAGTTGGCAGACAGTGGTCCAAATTCTGCCACTATGACACTCTCCATGGAGCCTGCCGAATCTTCTGGAGCCAGCACCCCCGCGGAGAGAGAGCCGGCGATGGAGTGTTGCTTGGTGCTAACTACTCTGTCGGAAGTGACGCTTAATGTCTCTCTCAGCATTGCCAAATTCGACCGTTTTGCGGACTTGGAGGATCATGTCATGGATTACCTCATTTCCGTGACTGACCTCAACGTGTTTGGGTGCTCGATCGAATTTTTGCACTTGGCCAGACCTATTTGGAGGACCCGATTTGGGACAGACTGCAACAGGGTAAGGAATACTGCATCATTTTCAAGGATTGCAGTGAATTCCTGCCGTCCACAGTTGTTAGCATCTCTGACAACGCATTTCGAAGCTAAACTGCTTAATAGTGTCACTGCTCCTGGTTGCCGAGAGTTTGGCTTTAAAGCCTTTGACGAGCGCTGCTCACTGCAGTGGGTCTATACCACTGAAGATGACGCCAATCGGTTCAGCAGCTGCACCAAGTTTGGGCATTACCTCTTCAGAGGCTGTATCAACCTTGCCGAATTGACCCTGCGCGAGAGTCCCCCCGAGCGAGCTGCTGTCGCCACCCACTGTCAGGGAGTTGGCTCTAGGTTGTCTCAGCTCAACAGGGATCGCTACACTAACGCTCCCGCAGAGTTTCAAAGTCATCAAAGCGCATGCCTGTGACAACTGCCATCTGCTCAAGAATCTTGACCTTTCGAACACACAAACCGAAGAAATACAAGAATTTGCCTTTGTTCACTGTACGAGCCTCAATGAAGTTCGTCTCCCGAAGACACTCCATACGATTCGAGTTACTGCTGGGGGAAGCAAATTGGTCCAAGGGAATTTGAGGGTTTTGGAGGCCAGATTCAGCTTCTGCAGTCCTTCTTCTTTTCTGCAAATGAAGCTTCAAACATGGCTCATCGGAGGGTGAACAATGGATACTATCAAGACACAAGGGTGTATCAGCTACTTTTTTGGGCAACTCTGATGGAGGAGGTTGGAGTTCCTTGAAAACAAAAGACGGTGCATAGAGGTTCTACATTGTTGGAGATCAGCCTCGTCTGAGAGGTTCTACATACAATAGTCAAAGATCAGCCCAGTTCCCTGCCCCTAGTTCTCTGTCGCCAGTTCCAGTTCCCTCCCCCCAGTTTGCTGTCCCCGGTTTCCCTGCCCGCCAGTTCCCTGTCCCAGTCCCCTGTCCCAGTCCCCTGTCCCCAGTTCCCTGTCCCCACTTCCCTGTCCCCAGTTCCCTGTCCCCAGTTCCCTGTTCCAAGTTCCCTGCCCCCCAGTTCCCTGCCCCAGTTCCCTGCCTCCAGTTCCCTGTCCTCAGTTCCTGTCCCAAGTTCCTGTCCCCAGTTTGCTGCCCCCAGTTCCCTGTCCAGTTCCCTGCCCCAGTTCCCTCCCCCCAGTTCCCTGTCCCCAGTTCCCTGTCCCAAGTTCCCTGTCCCCAGTTCCCTGCCCCCCAGTTCCCTGCCCCAGTTCCCTGCCCCCAGTTCCCTGTTCCCAGTTCCCTGTCTCAAGTTCCCTGTCTCCAGTTTGCTTGCCCCCAGTTCCCTGCCTAAGTTCCCTGTCCCAGTTCCCTGCCCCCAGTTCCCTGTCCCAGTTTGCTGCCCCCAGTTCCCTGTCCCAAGTTCCCTGTCCCCAGTTTGCTGCCTCCAGTTGCCTGCCCCACTTCCCTGTCCCAGTTCCCTGCCCCCACTTTCCTGTCCCCAGTTCCCTGTCCCAAGTTCCCTGTCCCCATTTTGCTGCCCCCAGAACTTGAGGCTCTACACAGTAGTTGGAGATCAGCCTTGTCTGAGATCCACCTGTGGGCCTTGATCAGCGACTTGAGGCTCTGCAAAAATGTTGTTCCCGCTGATCTCAGTCACAGCTGATCTCAGACCAAGCATTAAGAAAAAAAACAACCACCGTGCTCAAAAATCGTGTTCCCGCTGATCTCAAACACAGCTGATCTCAGACCAGACCAAGCATGGAGAAAAAACAACCACCATGCTCAAAAATTGTGTTCTCGCTGATCTCAGACACAGCTGATCTCAGACCAAGCATTAAGAAAAACCAACCACAGTAAAAAATGGTGTTCTCGCTGATCTCACACACAGCTGATCTCAGACCAAGCATGAAGAAAAACAACCACCGTGCTCAAAAATTGACACAGCTGATCTCAGACCAAGCATTAAGAAAAAACAACCACCGTGCTCAAAAATGGTGTTCTTGCTGATCTCAGACACAGCTGATCTCAGACCAAGCATTAAGAAAAAACGCCAAGTCAAATCAGGAAGCAAGCAGTGAAAACGCCGCCCTCAAAGATACAACAGTAAATCATTAGGGGTTAAGTGAAACGCCGCCCTCAATGATCCCCAAGTCAGCTGCTTTGCAGGAGACGATGTTCTGGCAGTTCAGTAACCCAAGCTGTTGCTTATGAGCAAGGTCTGCTCGATGGGAACCTGGGCCAAATTGTCTCCTTTCAATCTACCTACAAGAGCACTCTTCGAATTGAGGTACCAGTGTGGCCGGACGTACGGCAAGCTGTGCTACCCCCCACCCAAACAAAGCCTTTTGACAAAGCAAGAAGACGATTCTGGCGCACTCGATAGTGCAAAGAAAGTGGAAGAAGAAACAGAAGAAGTTGACGATGACAAGTATGTACCGCCGGACGGACAAGGGTGTTTCTCCTTCAGGCAAAGCCTCCTCCTCCGAGCTAAAGACACATATGCAGCTCGTTCCATTGGCAACAAGTATGAGATCATCTCCAGATGGCTCCTCACAGGACTAGCGGTGGTTCTCTCAAGGCCAAACTGGCCGCTTCTTGCCAAAAAAGGGACCCTGACTTCCACCCCTCAAGAGTTGCTCCAGAAATACTATCAGGGAGGATACCCTGCTGGCCTCAAGGACAGAGTAGAGCTGCCCTATGCGCTCCCAAAGCACAATGCTATCACGGAGGCGGAGTGGTGTCGTAGGGTCGGGTTGTTTTGCCACTCGCAATACTTGCAAGACATGGAGGTCCTGTATACTGAACGTACAGGATCAGCTTTTGAAGCATTTTACGGGTCAATGGACCATACCAACCCCATCCAAGCGACAGAATGCGACCAAATCGAAGAGGAACAAAAGGAGCCGCCAGCACGAACCGGACAATCAGAACCAATGCAGTAAACTGTGTTGAAGGGGTTTTTTTTCCCCCTAAACTGCCAAACCACAGATTCCTCCAGGAACGACTAGGGCCTGACACCCATCGAAGGCATTAGCTGCAACTTGGATGCCGTGCTGGCCTACTCTGTCGCTGCGTTGTGTGAGACATGTCAGACTGCTGCACTCCGCAAAGGCACGGTGCCCAATGCTTCTTACATACGGCGGAAGTGCTATTGTACAAAGCGAAACACAAGCTTCAAAGGCTTCAGCGCCTATTTCTGCAAGATGTTTTGGCAGGGTGATTTGCGCCAAGGCTCGACAGTGTGAGAATACTTGCACTTGCACTATTCTCACTCGCGTGTGTCAAAGGTCAATGGCAATTAATTGCTGGCATTGTGCAAAGGCCTTATGACCTATAAACTCAGTTGATTGCGGAAGGTGGATGTCTTCAATGCCTGACGAATGGAAGCACCCCGTTGGCAATCCTTCTGGTGGGGATGTTAGTTCTTGAATCCCGGTAGTGGCTCTGGTCCGGGGAAGACCCATTTGCGCTAGCCTTATGCAACCTTCAAAGGCATAGGGTGAGATTGTGGCATCACAGGCTAATCTGCAGGGGCGCACTGTGAGCACTCCCACCTGTTCTAGAGCACAACATTCTTCAAAAAGTCGAGCACCCAAGGATAGGCACCCTGGCATCACCACTGTGGTAAGTGCATAACATCCTTGAAACACAGCGTTCGCAACTGTAACCACAGAGCTGGGCTTTTTTTCCACGAGTACGGACGCCGTGTGGGCATGGTGCCCAGGTCATCATTGAAGGAAGGGAAATACAGTCAGATGGTGGAGAAAAGGACAAAGACAACCCAACAACAAACAAAACAAAACCAACCACAGCCCACAGGCCGAGTCTCCACCATCAAGTAATATTTCCTCTGTGCTAGGGTGAGACAAGTGAGACGCTGACTGCTGACTATCTATGGGCCTGAATTCACGAAAGATGAGCATGGCAGCGAGGGTTTGTGCTCTAGCGAAATCTCAACGAAGTCGTCAAATGGACTTTACATCTCTATTACCAGTGACCAACCACTGCATAGAGTGGCAAAAATCTGGTCACAATGCATCCCGGGCATTGGTATGCTCTAACGCAGGTCTGATCCTTGCCTATTTGGATCAGTGGTTGCTATGCTGATCATGCCGTGGAAAAATCCTTTCTTGTAGCACAACCCTTGCAACTGGTTGCACATACAAGTCAAGAGGCATAGTGGTTGGTAGTGTTCAGGCAGTGGCGGCCATAGCAAACGACGAAAGCCTGCTGGTAAGGGTGCGAAAGTCTCACCCCCCCGAAGGGAGGTCATCACGGCACCCTTCGGCACACAAAGGTGCCAAAACGGGGTGTGCCCGAACATTGAGAAGTGCTGCATCATTGCAAAAGCATTGTTCTGTTGCGTGCAAGGCCCGTGTGAAACAGGTGAGACCGTGGACCTATCCTAGCATGGTATATGTACCTCTTTGTACAAAATTGGTAATGTCGGACATCAACAGAGGGAACTAAGGTTCCCCCTGGGCATCCTCCATTGCCACACTCTACCACCCGCCGGTTGGGAACGAGGAGCTAAGGCTCTCATTCCTATTGGCTCACTGTATCGTGAATGGCGAAAAGAAGTTGGTGACCCTACTCCATGTTTGCACATTTCACTTGACGTAGCTTCCTGGCGGAGTGCTTACGCACCATTCCCGCCGCGAAAGCATTGCTGGCCTTTGGTGCCTACGCTGTGCTTAGAGTTGTGAATGAGGAGGCGGGGCGCGTTACC